>MJUT01054173.1:414125-427642 GCA_002080005.1 Gigantidas platifrons | reverse complement strand
TTGGTTGATAAACATACTATTCATTGTGTACCCTTAATACACTTGGTTGATAAACATACTACTAGTATATATATAAAGGTAAAGAAAACTGAAGGGGCAATCAAGTATGGACAATCCAGAGACTCCACGGCAGTAGGCCGGGTATGAATAAAGTGAGGCAAAGGGGGTATGGGGGGATATAAATGTGTTATTTCATTCATAACATGGAATATGCAAATCCACACTGATGTTTTGAAAGTTACCTTCATCTAATTTTCGTTATAAAGACCGTTGTCTTAATTGAAAATGCCTTTTAAAAGTCAGAAATATAACTTTTTACTGCATATTGTACCTCCTCAGACCTGTTTGAACGTTATTCTAGATATTGCCAGTTAGTTGGATTTTCTTGACATAATTTTTTCTGGGAATCTAGTAAATGTGTTATTTCATTCATAACATGGAATATGCAAATCCACACTGATGTTTTGAAAGTTACCTTCATCTAATACGTCTTCTGCAATGTTTTTTCGTGGGAGCAACTTCGGATATTATCATAATTTTTCATCTGAATTTATGACATACAGCTGCCGAATAACACTGTCACTGTCTAACAACTGTTAATCGAATATTACATCTAGTGAATTTATAATCTGTGATATTAGCAATGGATTTATGGGTGAAATTAGACAAATTTTTGAGAAAAAAAAAGATTGTATTTGTTTTCAAAGGTTATACTTGCCGTTTCAAAAGTGAGGCATTTGCCTCCATTGCGCTACGGCCATGGACTCTGGCAACATTGGGCACACAAGACACAGGAGGAAAACAAACAAAGCAAAAAACCTAACAGAAAACTAAAAAGATGAGCAACAGGACCACACCAAAAACTGGGGGTCCACCCAAGTGCTCATGAAGGGTAAACAGTTCCTGCTTCCTACAAGACACCTGCCATGCTACTCATATACATAGTCAAGTCAGGTCAAAAATTTGGCAGTGATAGAGGAAAGAAACAGTCTACATAAAAAGGAAAAGATCCACTGTCATTTGAAATATGGATATCTGGTAATGGTGAACCAGATTGTGATGATGACCATAGCATGTGACCATAGCATGTTTGTAGAGATGACTTCAACCTAGGAGCAATACATCACCTAAACTAGATACATTTGGTTAATAAACATATTGTACATCACTTACACCTAACTTATTGTACATCACTTACACCTAACTTATTGTACATCACTTACACCTAACTTATTTATTGATACATTTAAACTTAATACATTTGGTTGAATTGTATTGACATCATGTCACATCAATCTATGTACAAATTATGTGTTCTTTAGTGCTCATGTGGCCTAAAATATACACATGAGCTGATGTTTTCATTTAAACTTGTTAACTTTTTCTATTTCTTAATGTGCATTCTAATTCTATGTGCTGTGACATTGGACCAGTTTAAATAAAAGTTATATAGCCATCATACCCACCATCCAAGTTTAATTTTGGATCAGAGACACTAACAAAAATCGTATTCTCAGAAAAAATCTTTGGAGAGATTACCCCTAACCAAAATACATTTCTGGACAATAAAATGGTACTATGAATTAACTAAACAATGTTTGCTGTTTACCAAGACGTAAGGAGAGGAGTGGCACAGAGTGATGGTCACATATGTTCTCATCTCCAGACGTTTTCTGGTTTTAAGAACTTTATGCAGATATCAGACACATTTTTTCACTCCTTTTCATTATAATTTTATTTCATTCAATATTTGCCCACTTTATCACATTAAACACTCCAGTGATTTCTTTATAAGAGTGTTTGATGTGTGCCTACGGACCCCTTATATATGTTATTCCACCCAACTATCCTTCACTCCTTCTTTAGTTTACAGCAAAACTTCAAAACTGAAGATTACTTCATGACCAAAAAAATTCCAAAATACAGTTTATACAGATCCAACATCAATTATCATTACAGTTAGTTTATAATAATTGAAATATAAATGGAATGCTCTTCTCAGAAATACCACATCCCTTTCTTCTACCTGAACCGACTTCTTTCTACAACTCGCCATGGCCACTTATGCTCGAGACAAACTTTATTACATAATGTATCGAGTACACCTCGCCATGAGCGGCGTTCGAAATCACAACTTTAGTGGTGATAAGCACTGATTGAACAGGTAGTTGTAAATCCAACTACCATACGATTACGACCACGACGGACCCTACGGAATTTGGATAATAAAATTAAACAAATAAGAAATATCACTATGCATGTCTGGCTTCAAACATAAAAATGGATTTGTCTCTCTTACATCTCAGAATAAGCAGCTGTTGAACATTATAACGTACTTATACAAATTCAAGGAATTATTGGAGAAAATTCCAGATGTAATCAAAAAGTAGAAATCTATTTTAGTGCACGTGACGTTTTTCTGGTATATTCGGAGGTATTAATGTATATTCCTGGAAATGCCGGTTTACTCTATCAAACATCAAAAGACAAGTTTGGATGTATCAAAGGAGTAATCAGAAGCCGCAAATCGACAGACAGTACAATGGTCAAACGAAAAAGGACAAAATGACAAATAATCTACAACAAACTATCAACAAAAACCTAAAGATTAAGCAACACGAACTTCACGAAAAAAGAGGGGTGAACTCATGTGCTCCGGAAGGGGTAACAGTTCCTGCTCCGCTAGTGACAATTTCTACGGGCATAAGAAATTGAAAACTTCAATTATCAAGATACAGAACTATAACGAAAAGTGGTTGCAGTACACTACAAAATAAGAGAACTGAACGAAAAGATACACTCAACCCTCGATTTTGTTTGCGTGTATTTAAAGTCAGAACACAACACTGTATCTTATTTCGTGTGAAAAATCACGATTTGCGCAACAAAATCATATTTTTTCAAATTTTAGGGGGGACGCGCGCCGGGTTGTATCAAGTACACCTCGCCTGAAGGAGTTCATATTCACAACGTTAGTGGTGATAGGCACTGATTACATAGGTAGTTATAAATCCAACTAAAGTAGGATCACGGCAACGACGGTCCCTTGGAGGCTTTGAAGATCTAGCTATAGCTAGGTTGTATCGGGATGTTTGAGACTCGTCCTTCTTCTCTTGATATGTAGACTCCTTGTATGAATATATATATACTTTGAATTTCACGATTTTTTTTTCTCAAATATGTGCGCTTCAAAACATATTAAGTTTAAGGGTTAATGTTTCATACAAATCGAATCAACCGCAGAATGCGAAAGGGAGATAACCTCAACGTGTAAAGGTGTAAAGAAAATATCAGAGGCGAGTAACTGCAAGGGATGGTAATCATAATTTAATACACAAAGTTTACTATATACTCAAAGCGAAAACAAAAGCAACGTATATTTGTTTAAAAGTAGAAAGCATTAATCATGTAATTAAGTTCCTTAATATTAACTGGATATTTGCTTTGCATGGCTTGATGCTGTCTCGGTTTGTTTCGTCTCGTGCACGTGCCGTGGTTCACACTGCAGATATTTCACCCAATGCAATGGCTATATCCTTACGTTGTAAGATGGAGATCGGGACTGGAAATAAGTGTTTAAAACATGGGTTACTTTTCAAATAAAACGTGTTACATTAAGGATTTATCCTACTATATAAATCCTTGGTTATACCAATTCAATATTTATATCGTTCAAAGCACACGATGGGAGACAACTCGTACGTTACATGACAATATCTAGACCAGAGTATTATTTTCTCACAGTTTATCTAGAAAAGTGTATATTTGTCATTAACACAATATGTTTGTCTATGTTTGTCTTGGACATGTTTTGTGAAGGTCCTATATTTTGTCAGACCATAGGAATGTCAAGGACATAATTCTACTTATGTCTGACCTGGTGAAATTTCTCCTGCCTCTGACCAAGGATTTATATAGTATTTATATTATATAAATCCTTGCTCTGACCTACAAGTCCAACAATTTTCAAAAACTTTGTCACAGTATGTGATTCAAGTGTAATTATATTTTCAAAAACAGTAAATTTTTCAACATATATATATGTAGAATTATGTCCTTGGCATTCCTATTCTGTATCAATATTTATTTACCACATAAATTCAGGTCAAACCTGTATATAAAGGGCACTCCAATATGATATACTCCAGTTGAACCTTGAAGGGGACCTGAAAATGTGCCCTTTACGAGCAGCTGCCCTTTATAAGCACTATTCATTAAATGGTGAAAATGGAGTTGCCCTTTATAGACAGTGATTTGTTATATACAGGTGTCCTTTAAGGCAGGTTTGACTATACTTGTATTAGTAGGAAATGGGTTTTTGATTAATGATGTTTAGATTCATTGCAAAGCCCCCATTGTCCATTGTGGTTTCAAAAGTACATGTGCCCTCTACTGTATTCATCTTTGATTTTACTTTGAAATCTTATATCCATTTGAAATAATCTAATAGATATACATTTCAAGTTATTTTGCTTTAGGTATGGTATTCTTTTTTTCATCAGGAAACAGTTTTACATTTTTTTGGATTTTCTAATTAAATTAAGAATGAAACTTTAGAAATTATATTTTTAGTAATTGTACTTTTTGGATTTTAAGATTAAATTTATTAATAAGAATAAATCTTTAAAAATGATATTTTTATTAAAGAATCAACTTCCAAAGGAGAGAAGTTTATGAACAATCTGTTGAATTGACTGTTTAAATAAATACAGGCTTCCAGAATTGAATTTTTTGTTTTAATAATATTAAAATTTGTCAATATTCGATGTTTTATACTAATTGCAGTTGAAATTAAAAAAAAAAAATTCTGAAGATTTATAGAAGTCAAACGGACTATAATATCGATATCTCTGTGAGATATCAAGGTTGATGACAGTCCATGTTTGATGTGGGTTTTAATTACAATGTATTTTGTCAGACTCATTGAACTGTAGGTTTTTTATTTCTACAATTATCCAGCAATAAAGTTTCCATCATGTAGATTTAAGATTAATGTAATTCTGTATTTTTCATTTTTATTTATGGGGTAATAATCATAATAATAAAAACCTGTTTTTTTTTAAATCTAATTAAACCAGTTTGTGGAAACCAGTTAATCGGGACAAGAAAATAGGAGAATCCACCAGAGAAGATTATCATTGAGGTAGGTTAAGTGACATACAATAATAATAATGATTATAGTGATAATAATGATAATAATGATCATAATGATAATAATGATTAAAAGATGTTTATGTCAATTCCAGTGAGATATTAACTTTATAATAACAAAACTTGAGTTTCTTCAATACAAAACAGAGTAACTTTTGTATCCAGCAATTGTTTTTACTGTGACATTGTATAATAAAGGTTATACAGCTGCATGAAAATCCTAACTTTAAGATTTTTTTTGAGGACATAATTGCACAAATGCAAAATAAATAACGAAACCTCAACCTTCAACTAAAGTGTAAAAATTACAACATTGGACAAAAGTATGTATTTTCACTGTAAGTCAAATTAGCTAGATAACAGATTACAGTTGATACAAATTGGGAGCAATGGATTCTGCTGTTAACTGTTACATGCACTTGATAAAATTACACACAAGAACTACAATTATTTATCAAACTGACAATGGGCCGTCGTAGTCGTGATCGTATGTTAGTTGGATATACAAAGGCCCGTGCAATCCATGCATATCACCACTAAAGCTATGAGTTTTACTCCCACTCATGGCGAGGTGTACTCTATATAACATTATGTGTTAAAGTTTGTCAGTGACTTGCGACAGGCCAGTGTTTTCCCCTGGTACTCTGGTTTCCTCCACCAGTAAAACTGACCTATGACTGAAATATTGTTGAAAGTGGCATTAAACACCACAGCCCTAATCCCTAATCTCAATTTAAAATATGAATCTTATTGTAAAAAGATGATTCTATTTGAATCTTAAAAAGAATTATTTTGAAGCATTGTTTATTGAGGCCCAGATATTTGATGTGAGGCCCTTTAGTAATCACCTTATCTGTCTGAGAACATATTCTTGTGTGGATGACAACTTGAGTTTATATCTCCAATTACTATAAACTTTATTAAAAGAAAAGGAACTCTGTTGATTTCTGACCCTTGAATTGAATAGCCAGATCCTCTTTATTAGATATTGTGAAACCTGTATAAACTGAACCTCCTTGGGACCAGCTTTTGTGTTCGGAATAGACAGGTATTCTGTTTATACAGGTTAAATTACATTAGATTTCCTACACTGGGACTTTATTTAAAGGTGGGATATACAGATTTCTGTTTTATTCAGGGTTTGGTTTAAGCAGCTTTCGCTGTATTTAGATTTAAGTTCACTACAACAATTTGAATTGAATATGATATGCTAACTTAAAACCTGAGAGGATGTTAGAATTTAGTAAGAGGGGGAGTTTTGTTGATTTTAAAATCCATTGGAATAAGTCCAGCCAGGCCCCGATATCACAAAACTTTTTCTTTGCTGTGCAAACTTTTTTTGCTCAAATCTGTGTTCTCAGCCAATCAAATTTGAGTATTTCCTTATTTGAGAATATTTTCAGACTTAAGTAAATTCTCAAGTTTTGTGGCTCCGGTGCCAGACTTATATTTTTGATGAATTTTCTTATCTGGTTGCTAATATTATGTCTGCTATTTCTTATATCTCCAAGTAGTTGGATTACCTAACAACTCATGCAAGCCTATCACCAATACAGCATTGGTTCGCGCCTGGCTTTGTGACTTACAAAAAAGGGTGCAATCAACTCGCAGCTGCAAGTGATAAAGTTTACCAGTTGCTTGCCCATGGTTGGTGGTTCTCTCCGGGTACTCCAGCTTCTTCCATCACAGAAACTGGTCGCCATGATATAGCTGAAATATTGCTGAAAGTGGCATTAAACACAATAAATCAAATAAAATCAACCAAGTAAGCTTGCATACCACTGGTAAAAGGAAGAACTCTGTTTATCAAGTCTACACTTATGTTCTTATTACCTATTGCCAGGATATTACAAATTATTCTTTAAATCTGGGACCAGTAATATCACAAGAATTGTCATGAATATATATATGTTTAATATAACAATGAAATTACAATACAAGCATAAACCTAACCACAGGTTGTCATCAAGATAACTTAGAACACTTATTTGAAATGGGACTGCAAAAATGTGCCTCGGTTAACCATTACAGAGTATCTTTGTCACAAATGACCAACGATATGTTTCGTCTATCATAATTTCCTCATTCATGACTTATCACGGGTTTGTAATAAGAGTAACATGACAGGTGTCACATGTGGAGCCGGAGCTGCTTACCCATACAGAGCACCTTAGTTCATCCCCGGTATTTAGTGGGATTCGTGTTGCTCGATCTTTAGTTTTCTGTGTAATGTTTGTATATTATTGTTTGTCCTTTTGTCCTTTTTATTTTGGCCATTGTATTATCAGTCCTTCTTTGATTTACGACTTCTGACTACCCCTTTGATATTTTCAAAGCTTTCTTATCACAATTGTCGTAAAATATGGTGAAAATTTATGAAATTATAAATACAAATTGGAGGGGAAATATCGATAAAATATAAACAATTGTTATTACTTTTTTCATACGTTTGTCTTTGTCGTAAAAAAGGCAAACACGAATTGGACGTGAAATCAAATACTTTGTACAAAACAAGAAAATATATTTCAAAATTCATTTTTTATGATCTTCATCCAGTCGCAATTTTCACATTAATAAACATTGCAAAAAAAGTGAATTTACAGTAGGTAAAAATTTGTATTTTTGAAATTAAATAACAATCACTGGTTAACTCACTTGCTGTGAGTTATAACATAAATATTGAACTTAAGTTAAAATCGTGACTAGAATACTGTTCAACAACCTTAACATGATTTTAAGATACTCATTACTGTATAACTATTTCCTGTACAACATGTAGATACAATGGATTCCTAACCATTATTTTCAAGGTTAGATTCAACCTAATGTCTAATTAATACGTTTAGTTCTTAAGAACTGATCAAAACGGTTACATTTAATTTTCCCCTGTGATTTATTCAAATTTCTAAAGATATTGATTTCAGTATCATTTATGGAAAATTTGAAATTTGGTCTGCAAATCAAAACAACGGATTAAAGCATTGTTGACAATATATTTATGTTATTAATTATTTATTATAGCGACAATACATCTAAATTTTCATTGATTTTATACTTATGACTGAACTATTTCTTCAAGAATGAATGAAGTACATTACTGTCATACATGTATGGATTTATGATACAAAATAAATGGCTGTAATTGTGCGATACCTATTATTGTTACCTGCAGAGTTAACAACTAATTACCTATTGTTTGAGGCAGGTAAGACATCATATCTGATGTAGAACTTATTATATGTTAATCCTGATGAAATTGTTGTAATTGATACAATGATAGATAATTATTTGAACAAAATAGAAGGATTTTTTAATAATCTCTGTTTAAGGGTGTAGACCTGGGGTATGGGAGATAACTCTATTTTCAGTGTCTTCTCAAATATATGATCATCTGTGCGTTTGAAAATTCCACCTCAATTCCAAGCTTCTTGGTGATAAAGATTGTTTACATTGGATTTGGTCAGTTAAAAAATATGACTCCTTTACCTTTTACCTTTCCATAGCTGTGCTCCTTGTATTTTAATATATTATTGCTGCTTATGCCAGTGTCAGGCAGTGTGTTATTATTATTATTATATGCCCACAAAATATCATTGAAATATCTCTTTCCAGAAAAAATTTTCATCGAAATACGTTGTCAAAAATGCCAGAAATGTTACACAATTTGTGTGACAACCTTTTTCTATTGAAATTCAAGGGTTTGTAAAAAAAAAAAATATATATTCATCAGAATCTTAGATATTATGAAACTATAGAGCAAATTATACGGTAGTAAAAAATAGAAAGCTATGTTTGGGAAAAAATTTGTAATATCTGATCCTCTCTTATACCGCCGTCTCCTTCTCCTAAGACAAATAAAGAATAATCAGAAGCAAACAAATACAACTGGAGGACAGAATTTAAAAATACACCTGGGTGGATGTCTGTGTGTGTGTTGTATTTTTTAATGAATTAATCAAGTATAGTCTCCCTCAAACCACCCCTCCCCCTCCCCAGCCGACCTGAAAATAAAAAAGACAAATGCAGTCATTTGGTAATTTGGACATCCACTGTGTCAATTATAAGAATTCAAAAGATTTTTGTTATTGGTAACTAGTTAATTTTTATCTCACAAACAAAGAAACTAGCAAAAGATGGGTGTGTGGTAACTTTCCTCGACAATTTCATTTTTTTTTCTGGGTGCCATGAAAAACATAAATTTAAATATTTTAAAAATCTGACGGTAAAAGTTTGTAAAATTTGGTTCAATGATGTCTATATATATTTTCTTTACTGTGACATTTTTCGGTGGAAATTAAATGACAGGATTTTTTTCAATAACATTTTTAATACCAGGGTGGTACCTCAGGGAATCCCCCCTTTTTTCCCAATTTCCACTGTTTGCACGTGATTATCTCCATACAGGATATTCATATATGCTAGATATTTCATATTTATTGAAAAAAACACTGTCAAGTGTATTAAAGTCAAAATATTCCCTTTCAACCAGAAATAAATTCGTATATCGATTAGAAACTTCCGAAACTAGTATTACTACCTGGCGTCGAGAATACCCCCAAAATGGTTATATTTAGGATGTGCTATGGAGAAAACGGCACGGTGAAATTTCTTGAAACTTTGTCAGAAAATGTATTTAGACATAACTATTCCATGGTGCAAATTTAAAAAAAATTGAATGATGGGAAAATTTGGGGGTTACCCAGGCCTACACCCTTATGGAGAGGTAATAATAATTTCTCCTATTCTAAGCATGTTTGACCAGTTAGTTCAATTATAATTATGTTTATAAACACAATCGTGGTTAAATTTGTACATGAGAATTCCCACCAATTTTTTTTACTGTCCCACCAACTTTTCGACTTTCACTAGCGACGGAAATTTACTTAAAAATATTTTTGACATTACGGTTTTGATAATGGGAGAATAAGATTCTCCTGCTACCAGTGGAGAAAGATGTTTCTCCGATTGTTACGGCGTTCTAACCCCGCTGAACCCGTGGTGGAAAAATCTGTAATCCTCTAGAGGATTAAAATGTCTTGTGCCTTTCCCCGCATTAATTTCAAATTTTGAAATAAAGTTCGTGATAAATAATAGGAGAAACAAATTCTCCTTCAGTTGCCCATGTGGGTTACGATATTTCTCCACTCTCGAGAGTTAAATTTAAAATTTTAACCACTCGCCTGATGAGTTGTGGTTAAAATTTGTAATTTAACTCTCTTGAGTGGAGAAATATCGTAACCCATGGGCAACTGAAGGAGAATCTATATTTCTCCAAATTCCATAGTTAAATTTTCAAATATTAAATCTCTTGCTAAAATGTTGGCTTTAAAATTTGAAAATGTAACTGTCTCTAGTGGAAAAATATCGTAATCCACTGATAGCAGAAGAAGAATCTACATTTTAGGGCTTGCATATCCATTGACCCATTTGGTTTGTCAAGAGTCATTCGTGACATTTTGATCTGCTTCTATATTTTACATGTAAGTATTATTTGTAACTTTCAGTCCCCAGAAGAAATTAATTATTTGCCTAATTATAAGTTTTTGTGTTCTGTAACCAAAATGTATTTGATATTTTAAGTACAGGAACATCAACATTTTTTACTGTTGATTGATGCAGGAAACATATCACCTCATTTATTGATGAATTCTTCATTGATGGAGGCAACACATTGCCTCATTTATTGATTGAGGTAACACATCACCTCATTTACTGATGCACTCTTCATTGAGGCAGGCAACAAATCACCTCATTTATTGATGCACTCTTCATTGATGGAGACAGCAAAACATCTCATTTATTAATGCTCTCTTCGTTAATTGAGGCAGCAAAACCTCATTTATTGATGCACTCTTTATTAATAGAGACAGCAGATCACCTCATTCATTGATGCACTCTTTGTTGATGGAGGTACACAACACATCATTTATTGATGCACTCATCATTGATGGAGGTAACAAATCACCTCATTTATTGATGCACTCTTTGTTGATGGAGGCAACAAATCACCTCATTCATTGATGCACTCTTTGTTGATGGAAGCAACAAATCACCTCATTTATTGATGCATTCTTTGTTGATGGAGGCAACAAATCACCTCATTCATTTATGCACTCTTTGTTGATGGAGGCAACAAATCACCTCATTCATTTATGCACTCTTTGTTGATGGAGGCAACAAATCACCTCATTTATTGATGCACTCTTTGTTGATGGAGGTACACAGCACATCATTTATTGATGCACTCATCATTGATGGAGGCAACAAATCACCTCATTTATTGATGCACTCTTTGTTGATGGAGGCAACAAATCACCTCATTCATTGATGCACTCTTTGTTGATGGAAGCAACAAATCACCTCATTTATTGATGCACTCTTTGTTGATGGAGGCAACAAAACACCTCATTCATTGATGCACTCTTTGTTGATGGAAGCAACAATTCACCTCATTTATTGATGCACTCTTTGTTGATGGAGGCAACAAATCACCTCATTCATTGATGCACTCTTTGTTGATGGAAGCAACAATTCACCTCATTTATTGATGCACTTTTTGTTGATGGAGGTAACAAATCACCTCATTCATTGATGCACTCTTTGTTGATGGAAGCAACAAATCACCTCATTTATTGATGCACTCATCATTGATGAAGGCAACAAAACACCTCATTCATTGATGCACTCTTTGTTGATGGAAGCAACAAATCACCTCATTTATTGATACACTCATCATTGATGGAGGCAACACAACAAATCACCTCATTTATTGATGTACTCTTTGTTGGTGGAGGCAACAAATCACCTCATTTATTGATGTACTCTTTGTTGATGGAGGCAACAAAACACCTCATTTATTGATGTACAATCACCTCATTTATTGATGTACTCTTTGTTGATGGAGGCAACAAAACACATCATTTATTGATGCACTCTTCATTGATGAAGGCAGCAAATCACCTCATTTATGGATGCACTCTTTGTTGATGGAGGCAACAAATCACCTCATTTATGGATGCACTCTTTGTTGATGGAGGCAACAAATCACCTCATTTATTGATGCACTTTTTGTTGATGGAGGCAACAAATCACCTCATTTATTGATGTTCTTTTCATAGATGGAGGTTACAAATCAACTCATTTATTGATGCACTCTTAATTCATGGAAGCAACAAGTCACCTCATTTATTGATGCATTCTTTGTTGGTGGAAGTGACAAATCACCTCACTTATTGATGTACTCTTCATAGATGGAGGCAATGAAACACCTCATTTAGTGATGCACTCTTTCTTGATAGAGGCACCACAACACCTCATTTATTGATGTTTTCTTCATAGATGGGGATTACAAATCAACTCCTTTATTGCTGCAGTCTTCACTTTTTCATCACCATTATGACATCACTTTATGACTTATTTTGGTAGTGTAATAGTGTAATGCCTCATGTGTGTAAGATGTGGATTATTGTCTGTGGTTAGAACAAACCAAAGACTATAAGATTGTTTAGCTCATAGTAAGGATAAAGTATTAACTCAGCATGGTGGTCTTGTGCCATACAAATCATACATCATTCTAATTACAGCAAAGCGTAACTTGTTGTCATTTACCTGAAAAAAATATTCTCACTTGGTATTAAACAATATATCACACACTCAATATACTCCATCAATAAAACTGACTGCCACAATATAACTGAAATATTGTTAAAAGTGGGCAGTAAACACCATCAACCTCCCAGACTCAATATATGTTGTTTATACCTGATAATAAATATACAATATCTGTACATTGTTGGAAAATATAAAATTTATTTGCACGAGCTTTATAAACAGGTAGTTTCCCAGCGAGTGCAAATTAATTTTATATTTAGCGACAATATACGTATACTATGTTTATCCTGCAATATCAAAAGGTCCAAAACAACTGCCAAATTGTCTGAAAAGAGCAGAAACAATTGTCGTTCTAAACGTTGTCAAAGGCATTATATATGTGACATTGGTGCTTATGCTGTTGCCGTTTCTTTCTGTTGCTCAACAGGAATCAGGTACCAGAAAAGCTATATCTTCGTCAGTGACCATATATAGCAAATATTTGTTCAGTCAATGCAAATTGACTGCTCAAATAGAACCAGTGCAGGATAAATATAGATTATGACATGGCCATTTCCATATCGGTCCCAGTGTCATATGGTATTTTGACCCCCATGGTAAATTGACCCCGGGGTCGATTTTCCTATGATATTTTGACCCCGGGGTCAAAATACCATATGGTATTTTAACCCTGGGGTCAATTTTTTGCCATTGTATTTTGAACTCCCTCATGGGAAATTGACCCCCCTCATTTCTACCAAAAGAGAGGTGTTCAT
>MJUT01054173.1:395630-411871 GCA_002080005.1 Gigantidas platifrons | reverse complement strand
AATTTAGATTTTTTTTTGAAATTTTATTAAATTTTAGAAATTTTGAACTATTTTGAAAATTTATGACCCCCTAACCCATAGTTTTTATTATATAGATAGGTGTGAATTATGGGGATTTATCCGTGAAATAAATTCCGGTATTTCACATGTGAAATATCAGTTTTTTCCCACTGGAACTACTTTTGCAAAACTATAAGTGTGGTGGTTACGTCCCTTGTTGTGCAACGGTGAATACACATACGATTGTAAGCTGAAAAAAATCTGCGAAATGTTATTGAAGACTTTGGCACATAACCAAGATGACGTCATTGACGTCATATGAAGACTTCCAGTTTGAAACGTAAAGATTAGACGCTATTTGGCTTCGTATACGCTTCAGTTATATCGACCCCCCTACCCATGGTATATCGACCCCCCTACCCATAGAATATCGACCCCCCTACCCATGGAATATCGACCCCCCTACCCATGGTATATTGACCCCCCTGTCTATCTCTTGATTAGAAATGAGGGGGGTCAAAATACCATGGGGGTTCAATTTACCATACAGGGGGGGGTCAATATACCATGGATGAAAATCGACCCCGGGGTCAATTCACCATGGGGATCAAAATACCATATGACACCGGTATAATCTCGAGACTTCCATATCAGCCCAAGGCGACAGCCGCGGGCTGATATGGGTCAAGGGATGATACCAGGACCTATATGGAAAAGGCTATGTTATAATCTGTTTATCACATATTTAACCGTGACTGAAATAAATAAATTGTAAATGAATAAATGAATTCATTTTTCTTCATTAACATTACAACAAAATAAATAATGTGTAAAAATCAACAAAATAATTCACTGTATTTATCACAGGTATTGAACCGGCATAACCTTTCAATAATTATAAATCAGACTTCCAATTCTTATCATTTGTGTCATAAAAGATTATTGTCACATTTCCCTGGATATTTGAGTATGGGAATTGTGTTATTTTAGAGTTGGGCAAAATGGGAGCCAAAACAATAACGGTTTGCATATTAGGCCATTACAATTTAATTCTGTGTTTGACGTCATTGCGTGCGTTTGTTTTGAAGCCTTTTCACGTAAAACAAACAAAATAAAAAAATACGATTTTCGTGGTTAAAACCGGAAATTTGATACTTTTCCGTCAATGGTAAACGTTTAGTTGTTTAATACAAAGCGTCACCTGTACGCTTTATTCGGTGTGTGTGATACTGTATGATCGTAGATTTCTCGTGCAGCTGCAATACTTTGTCTTTTGAAGAACTTTTGTCAAAACGAAAATCCCTGTATTTAAATAAAGCAATTGAGGCATCATTTTTTGACTACGTATTATCAGTTTCAGTTCTTTCTTCAAAATTTACCAAGCTTTAGCGATGGTGAAAGTTATGAAAGAGTCGCAAACGGTTTTGGACTGGTATGTTGTCTCTGACGTTTCGAACGAACAGAATATTTCTCAGATTTTTGAGGTAATAAGTTATTAAACAATGCACGTTTTACAAAAAAACTCAGAATAGATGACTATAAAGATGGAAGGGTTTCCTCGTACAGGATATTTCAGATATGAAAATCAAAATTGAAGTCAGCTGGGGGCTCTCGGTCGCAAAGTGTGTTAAGAATTTTGAATTTAATCATATTTTGTACAGCATGACCCCAAAAGTTCAAGCAAAAACCATCAGTAATGCTTACAATTTGTTGAAAAAAGGGCAACATAACTTATCTAGAAAGTGTAAAATTAACTACCCTGAAAAAATAGTTAAAGATGGAGATCATCCAAATACTCTAGTTAAACTTAATAACTTTGCACAGCAGGGTGCTGTAACCTTTTCCTTTTTATATATGTATATCAGTAGTGCAGTCATATTGAACATTAATATTTTGGTATTTGATCAAGTTAAATATCCTAGTACGGTCAATGCTTTGACAAGAAGTATTATTTCCTTGAAACTGAATACTAGTATACATTTGTACATTTGAAACCAGAATAAAAGTTATGATATGTTTTTAGTTTTAAAGTGAAGATTTCTACGAAAAGTGTATGGATATGTTGCACTGCAGCTGATAAAGTTTAATATTGGTCTAGGTTACCCTGTATTTATATATACTTGGAATTGGTCTGGGTCAATCTGCATTTACTTAGTTTTTGTCTAGGTCAACTTACATGCACATGACATTGGTCTGGGTCAACCTTCATTTACTCAGCTGTGTCTATTTGAACTTACATATACTCAGCTTTTGTATAGGTCAACTTTAATTTACTCAGTATTAGTGTAGGCCAACCTACATTTGCCTGAAATTGATCTAGGCCATCCTGTATTGGTCTTGGTAATTACATATTGATACCAAAAAAAAATCTGTGAAATTCGCCTTGTTTTATTGTTGAGGTTTTGTTTGTTTGCCTCATACCCTCCTCACTTTGAAAAAAAAAGTTGACGTCAAACAAAGAATTAAATTGTAATGGCCTTAGAGTTATTATTAGTAACCGTTGACTGGACAGAGTTATTACTGATGAAAATTAGAGTATCTGTTTTATTTTCATAGTTCTCAATAGTCGATGGTATCATACGATGGCGTAAATATCAACAATCGCTATCACTAAGATATCTACTGATGGAAGCTTGGATACATTTCAATGAATCGGGTTCGTAATCCTGTTTGAATTTCGTGCGCGCTGAAAAAAAGATCTTGCCAGGTGCATGTACATCTCCTTAACTCCAATATATTCAGAATTACGGTGTTCTCCCACTGTTGATAACTAATCCTTGAATATCCTTATGTTACTCTCAGTTTTACGTTTTGTATTGATATTTTTCACAATGACGTCATTGACGTAGGGCACAATAACCGGTTATTTGCCCCGGGCATTGATATGGATCGGGAACGTCTTTGTTTATCACACATGCAAAACGATACGGATAACATACAAATATGTGATAAATTTTAATAAAGGTATATTTTTTTACTTTTTATTCCAAAATATGTGTCATAAAAGGAGATAAAAGACATGGACAGATGACAACACCTCTGAAGAATTTCTATAGATATTAGAAATACAATGTATGTTATTGTAGTTTCATTGTTTGTGAGTTGGAATCCCGCTCATGGCGAGGTGTACTCAGTACAAAAATATCAATATATGACTGAAACATTGTTGAAAGTGGTGTTAAACCCCAAAACCCGTCTCCCTCTCCTACAATCAGGAGTCAATAACTACATCATTCAGGTAGTTTGTAAAGCAAGGGGTCAATCATTATTGATAGAGTTCAGCTATTTCTTAAATATCAGCTTTCAAGTTCCTGGTGATAATTTTAAGACATAATTCAGGTAAGCCATAGTTTGTATTAAGTTTTAACATGGGTAGCATTATTTTCTGTTAAAATGCAACGAAAATAATGTTACCTATTGTAAATGTTATACAGACTATGGCTTCCATGAATTTTTTTTCAATTTTAGTAGGAAAAATCTAACTTATTCTTTGAAGGGGAAGTCAGTAAAAGAAATTCATGTCTTAACAAAATCCACTAACCTTCATGTTTACAGTTGTTTTTCTTAGATAACTAGATGGTGATGTACTTAAAGTAATGATTTTTTCAAATTTAATGACATTTAAACAAAAGTAAAATGCTCACTGACACAAAATTGTAAAATAAATTAGTAATCAGCTTGTGTCAATGTCACCAACTTAGTCACTAGAATACCACAAATTACAAAAGTCATAGTCAAATTAATTGATATTGTGAGTTTAATAACTGCATTTTTGATATAGCCAATGAAGGACATCATGTTATACATTGTAATACTGTTTAATTTTTTTAATTGTTTTTTTTCTTACTCTTTATATGACTGCAAAAGTTTTGCAGTCACAATTTGGTATGGGTTTGTTGCTGTTTTTGTCTGTAGACAGAATGTTTTTTTTAAATTAACTTATGAGTGTGTTCTATTGAAGTAATTCTTGTTACATTTTAGCACCATGATCAATGGCAGAGATTGCAGGTTTTATTTGATTTTGGGAATTCATAATTTACATTTTCTCTACTTAAGGTAAAATGCTTAAAAAGTTCTTGGAACCTGTTGAACTGATATGAACTCAATTTTCACTATGACGAAATTCTTAAAAAGTTCTTGGAAGCTGTTGAACTGATTGACCTTAATTTTCACTATGGTGAAATGCTTAAAAAGTTCTTGGAAGCTGTGGAACTGATTGAACTCAATTTTCGTTACAATTAAATAATGCTTAAAAAGTTCTTGGAAGCTGTTGAACTGATTGAACTTAATTTTCACTATGGCTATGGTGAAATGCTTAAAGAGTTCTTGGAAACTGCTGAACTGATTGAACTGAATTTTCACTATGGTGAAATGCTTAAAAAGTTCTTGGAAACTGCTGAACTGATTGAACATAATTTTCACTAGGGTGAAATAATGCTTAAAAAGTTCTTGGAAACTGTTGAACTGATTGAACATAATTTTCACTATGGTAAAAATAATGCTTAAAAAGTTTTTAGAAACTGTTAAACTGATTAAACTTAACTTTCACTTTGGTAAAATAATGCTTAAAAGTTCTTGGAAACTGTTGAACTGATTGAACTCAATTTTCACCATGGTGAAATGCTTAAAAAGTTCTTGGAAACTGTTGAACTGATTGAACATAATTTTCACTAAGGTGAAATAATGCTTAAAAAGTTCTTGGAAACTGTTGAACTGATTGAACTAAATTTTCGCTATGGTAAAAATAATGCTTAAAAAGTTTTTAGAAACTGTTAAACTGATTAAACTCAACCTTCACTATGGTAAAATAATGCTTAAAAAGTTTTTAGAAACTGTTAAACTGATTGAACTCAACTTTCACTATGGTAAAATAATGCTTAAAAAGTTCTTGGAAACTGTTGAACTGATTGAACTCAATTCTCACTATGGTGAAATGCTTAAAAAGTTCTTGGAAACTGTTGAACTGATTGAACTCAATTTTCACTATGGTGAAATGCTTAAAAAGTTCTTGGAAACTGTTGAACTGATTGAACTCAATTTTCACTATGGTGAAATGCTTAAAAAGTTCTTGGAAACTGTTGAACTGATTGAATTCAATTTTCGCTATGGTGAAATAATGCTTAAAAAGTTCTTGATATGTGTTGAACTGATTGAACTCAATTTTCGCTATGGTTAAATAATGCTTAAAAAGTTCTTGGAAACTGTTGAATTGATTGAACTCAATTCTAAGTGCTAATGATACTTTTTTTCTCTCTCTTTTCAATCAGAAAACCTAGATAGTCACCATTGTAGAATCTACATAAATAATTACAAGTCCTATGACAAAACTTTGTCTTAGTGCTGATTGGAAATTTGATATGATCATTGAAACAGACCTTTTATAATAATGAAATATTTAACTTTATTGTAAGAGATTTACATGGACACATGCTGACAATATCAAAGAGTTATTGGAGTTCTTGTGAATCTGTAAATCTTGATGTCAGAATGTCAGTTGTAACTTGTCCTTCTTTTGGTAACATTTTGAAATTTAATATCTTATGGAATACAGAACCGTAGCCAGGATTTTAAAAGAAAAGTTCAATTATTTTGTGATGCATCATGTGACACGATCTTGCAGCCAGGAAGGATGATTATATTTTGGTATTTGTTTTGTCACTATTGTCACTTTGTATATGTATTGATGGTAATACTGTCAATGTGCTAGAATCTTTCCTCTCATTAGATACTGGATACAATTCTTTTTACAAGTCCCCAGTTTGTATTCCTATATCTACTTGGGATAATGTCAGGGTTCATATTTTCAACCGAACATTCAACCAAACAATCCATGATCAAGCATACACTTTAAATCCAAGTACATGCAAAGAGCTGCTGTCTGATTAGTCAATATATTTAACTGTATTGCATGTGATTGGACTGTCAAAGATGAAAGAAAGTTTACATGACATGACCAGGATGTTGTTAGATGTTGGTGTAAAAAAGATGCAACAAACATCTTAATATAATTAGATTGATGTGAGCCTCTAGCTTTGTGACAAGTCTGACATGTATGCATTTTTTCTATTGAAATCCTTTGAATAATTTCTGCTTAAAATGTTCCAACAATGTGTTAATTTATAATTTTATTTTAAGTTTAATTTTGATAGTTTTTTTTCTGTAGATTCCTTATGACATTTCCTGTGCATGATTTTCAAATAGAAGCATGAATTTAAAAAAAAGGAAGATTTGATCTAGATTTTTTGGTTTTGAGATGAAAAGGGTCAAATGGAACCAAAAGGTACCAACTTTCAAAATGATTACCTGCATTTTTAAAGTCTTTTCTCCCATTATTACGGTGTTTTAACCCTGCTGACCCAGTGATGGAAAATATCTGTAATCCTCTAGAGGATTAAAATGTCTCGTGCCTTTTCCCGCATTTGACTCGTTTGACTCATTTGACGGCTTTTGAAATTAAGTTCGTATTAAATAATGGGAGAAACAAATTCCCCTTCAGTTGCCCAAGTGGGTTATGATATTTGTCCACTCTCGAGAGTTAAATTAAAAATTTTAACCACTCACCTGATGGCTTGTGGTTAAAATTTTTAATTTAACTCTCTTGAGTGGAGAAATATCGTAACACACAGGCAACTGAAGGAGAATCTATATATATCTATGTTGTTTTTTCTATTGAATTCCCCAGTAAAATACCTGTCCGAGGTGTTCCTACACATTTGTTGTAGCTTTGACAATTTCAGAGATACCGTAAGAGAGGACCAAAAGGGACCAATGCTAAAAAAAAAAAAGTATAATAAGTTCTATTTAAATGAGTTAAAGTTTTTAATGTAGGACCCTATGTGAAAATAAATAGAATATTTAATTTCTCAGAATCTAGACTTGATTGTAGACAAATTGTGTTTGAATTACCAAATGAGCAATACAGGCTCAGGTGAGCCTCTAGTTTTCATGTTTTGGCTTGAAGCATTACTGTGGTATGAAAATCCAATTTTGTTTGGTATAATATCCCAAGATCTATTGGGTTCAATTACTAGAAATCAAAATTGCTGTGTAAGCTATGATAGTCAATAGTGAGCCTCTAGTTTATATAATTGTTCAGATACATTTGTATATGGAAATATTTTTCTCTGAAATATTGCTATGGACAGTATTTTTGTGTCAAATCCAACATGGTCATTACTGGGCATAATAGCTGATTTTCATATATAAGATTTATTATAATGGCTGTAACTAGCTGACCTATTATTGACCCCAATTAGAGCCCCTGTTTCATATCTGATCAATAAATTGAATCTTCTTTAACCAATTTGTTCCAAACAAATAACAAAATTGATGGGCAGCTTACATTTAAATAATTTTTCGTATTTTGGCGACATTTGTATTTTAAGTCAAATATAATTACTATTGAATTCCTAGATTCACGCATTTTATAGAACCAGAAATGCAGTAGTAACTATATTTGACTTAAAATGCTGTTGTGATATAAAAATTAAAAGTTTGTACAACTAAATATCTGGGAGGTTTTTGGTAATAGCCTTTAACATGTGTCCTCCCTCTACTCTTATAATTATCCACAACCAAAACAACATGAGTCGAGTGCTAACACATGCAAGATGCTATCACCATAAGATTGTATGGATATGTACACGAACACGTTAAATAAAAGAAAAAGAGATGACATAATAAAAAAATTAATTGAAAATAAATGAAACAAAAAGTTTAAAGAAATGAGGGGGGAGGGTAATAATCCTGTTCAACAAACACCTGTGGCTACAATGGGGGCTATTTTTTTTTAAATCGCAGATATCTATCTTCTTTACCAGGTAAGAGAGACTAATGTGGGCCTCTGGTTTTTGGGTAATAATACATTTATTACTTACTTTAGAATTATGGTCTGCTGTTATTAATTCATGGCCTTTAAAGATGATTTGATTATTTAAGTAGTAAAATTATTTGTAGTTACAAAGCTATAAATGTTTTTTTTTTAATCTATATAATATGTCACCTAATAGTTATTGCCATAACTGAAGACAAATTACAGTCTCGGAATCTAGTGTCTTCATCAGTCACATGGCCACGTAACCTTAGACATTTAAAATTTTATCCTCCATTAATTAAATATATATTGTCTTTTGAATATACTTTTGGTAAAATGTGAAGGGTAAAATACTCAAGTTGGTCGTGAATTTATTGTCACATGCAGAAAAGTGGGTGTCAGTGTATTGATTTCAAGTCCTTGTTTTAAGATATTGTTAAAATAGACAAATGATTTTAACTCTCTAGATCACTATACCCTTTTTGCCACAATTAATATCATTGACAAAACGTTAACAATCCGTTCTTTTGTGTATTCCCTCGTGAACTAACGATTTCATAGAATGGAAAGTCTGACAATACCAATCACTGATTCTAATAATTTTTTACCATGATAATGTAAAAGATTTTGTTTTATCGGCTGATGGCATTGCTATAGCAGTTTCAGGGTAGATACAGTGACTGGGAACTTATATTACGAGTGCAAAATATGGTGGGATTATTATTCGTACATGTCAAAGATAAATAAGACAAAAAGGTAGGAGTTTTATTGTAAAGATGTAGGAACAAATAATGATACATTTATGTATATATCTGTAATATCTTTGTTATTACCTGTGTAAATAATTTTACTTATAAAAACGGCAGCTATTATTTATATGCTGTATATAATACCTATTGTATATTGACATATTTAGGCTTTTAATAGGAAGTTTGCGTTAGCATTAGGGTAGCAAGCTTGCATCTTTCTTGACATTTATTTCAATTATAATGTTAACCCCCAGAAAGCAGAATTAATTTTTTTTTGTATCATTTTCACTCTTCAATTTTGGAGTGGTTTTTGGATATTAGCTGAGTTAAGACTAAGATGGCTACAGGTAATAGGAAGTGTGAGAACAACATGTGGTCTCTGATCATTATCTTAATCTGTATATTATAAATTTACTTGACATTTTAAAACTAACCTGAGAGAGATTTCAGATATCTGGCATTTGTCATTTCAGAGTTATGCCCCTTTATTATGAAAAAAATGATACTTTATTATTGACATCCAAACATTAACTCAAGTTCTATGTAATAGATTGATTTGAAATTTATTAAATTGTCTTAAGACGAATTAAAATTGAAGTCAAGTTCGACATTTAGTTATCCAACATTTTTCGTTTCACGTTATGCCCTTTAATGACATGATGTGCAATATGATATTTTTATTTTCTCCTAAGTATAAAATCTAGTTATATTAGATTGAAATTTTAAAACTAGCTTTAGAAATATGTTTTTTTTAGGAGACGTAATCTATAGTTTTTATTCATTTTTTAAAAACATTTTGGATTTGAATGCATTATATGCCATTAGTGAGGAATAGTAGTTGACACATGAAGAAGTTTCTCCTGTTTGACAGCAATAGGATGCCATCCTTGGTGTCATCTACAGTTTTTAAATAGACAATATACAGTTTGATCAGTTTGGGATGTTGTATTTTTGTCCTTGATTATATGAAACTTTAAGTTGTTAAGTTATTATTGAAACATGAATGCATTCTTTTTCTTTGATCTTTTTATGGTTTATATACCAGAATATAAGCTACAGTTAAAGGGGCATTAGCTACGATTTTGACCCAAAAAATTATATGTTTTGGAAATTCGTAAATAGCTTTAAAATGATAAAATAAAGGTAAATATTTCACATTAAACAGCTTATCGGACCACTTTCCGCCTTTTGAGAACGAAAATTACCATCGATTACTTATTTGCTTGCAAGCAAATAATTTGACCATGTTTTTCCGTATGCAATTGACCTTACTAGTGACAGGTAAAAACGAATAATTTGTATTTTGTTGCTTATTAACTGCCAACTTTGTCCGTAATTAACACAGACTAAAAGCAGATTCACAAAAAATAAGAAATTAGTGCATTGTTGTACTGATTTAATGACGATTCGACAAACTCCATAAACAATGTCGATAATTAATAAGATGAGGTCCATTTCTTGATCGATCTCATAACACGAGCTGTTACACGTTTTTTCCCCAATGTGTGTACATTTCATAACATTTATAAGTTACAGAAACAGGTTTTATTAAGGCATTAATCATATCTGATAGTTTTTATGGGTAACAAAAGTTTACGATTTGGCAGATAATGCCCCTTTAAGAATTATGAAATAAAACATGCAGATACGAGATATTGCACACTTTAAATCTTGGCTGTAATTTTCTTGCTCTCAGAGAGCACTTGCAATAAGCAAATACCTAGATATGATATTGCATGGCTCCATGTTACAAATCATTTATACCATGGTTTTCCCAGTTAACCAGTTAAACAATCCCATGCTTTATCTTTGATTTAACATTTATATATATAAAGTTCACTTTTGGCATGTTGACTTTATGTATTGTGAGTTATGCCCTTTGATAATGTTATAAATGTCATGTTTAAATAATTTCTGAGCATTCTCTGGGTTTCTTTAATATCAATGTACGCTACTTGACATTTTAAAAATTAACTTTGATTGATTCAATACAAGTGAAATGTCTCTAGATTATTCTGATAATGACATTTCTAGTTAATCCCCGTCTAAAGGGAAAGTAAGTTATTACCGCTGGATGGTATTCATTCTCTATTGTTCATCGATATTTATTTTTCACTTTATAATCGTCCCTTGTAAAACCACTGGGGCAATAACATTAACTTAACTTAGATAATCCTTCAGTGGTCCCTTTTCTCATATAACTATATATGACAGTCTTACCCTCCATTCAAGACGACCACTGTTGCTAAATATTAAAATTCCCAAACCATCTACATTTGAACTGAAATGAACTGTAAATACAAGATATTAATAGAGTTGTTTAACATATTCAGAGTAACGCAAATTGGGTCAACCTTAATTTGACCTAGTTTGTGTGATCTGCTACTGCAATGACTTGATTATCCTGTACTACATTCTTTATAGTTACATATTACACACTTACAAAGAGCTACCAATCACCTCTCCCTCCAAGCTATCACTCGTTCATCATGTTTTTGATTCATCTCATGCAACTAGTTGTGGGGCACGGTCGGTTGTGGCCATGATCGTATGATAGTTTGATTTACAACTACCTATGCAATCGGTGCCTATCACCAGTGATGTTGTGAGTTCGAATCTCAATCAAGGTGAGATGTACCACATTATGTGATAAAGTTTGTCAGTGACTTGCGACAGGTCGGTGGTTTTCTCGATCCAATAAAACTGACCGTCACGATATAACTGAAATATTGTTGAAAGTAGCATTAAACACCATCAAACAAACAAACACAGGCTCGTGATGAGCAGCGGTCCTCCAGCTCAAGACCAGTAAAGCTTTGTTCGGACCAGTAATATTCAATTTTTATTAGAACTATATAAAAATACATTCATGAATTTGATTCGGACTAGTAAATTCCAATTTTCATTTCTAAGTCTGGGACGCTGCTTTTCCAAGGATTGCACCCTGCATCGGAGAAAGCAGGTCCTATGTCCCCAGGATTCCCTCATAGTCCAGTCAATCTATGAGAAAAATAGCCGAACCAGGAACAAATTGCAAAAGAATTTCTAAGTGGTGTTTTAGCAACTTTACTGCATTCGCTTCAACAGAAAAAAAGTCGCCATGGATATATTGAGGATTAAGTATATTTTTTAGCCTTATATTATAATGTAGTACATTTTTGGCCTTTAAAGGGAGATAATTTCTTCAGTTCTGTAGTACAAATTTGCATATTAAAATATTGACGTCTATTTTTTTATCTTCAGAAACAAATATGGTTTTGCTTTAAATATCATACTTGAATAAAATTACACTATGATGATACACATGGTAATGTACAGTTACCATGGCAACAAGGAAAACTCCCACATATTTTTTATCATTTTCTCCTAATCTAGGCCACCGGCGAGAACCATATTATTTTGACATTAATGCACCCTCAAAAGACATGGCTATATTATACCTTTTCAGAAAGCTTATAGTTAGTACTTTAATTATAGCCTGGTCGTCACATTGAAATATGGTCAGATATTTAAATATATGAGGTCAAAGGTCAAGCTATAAATTTCATTCTTAAAGTGAATACATTATATTTCAGACCAATATTTTGCTATAAATTCATTGAAATGTTTAGTTTTTATTTTCCTGTAAACAGGTTATGCATATAAATCACCGTCAAATTACGTAATTGGAAAAATGACGTAAAAATGATGTTTTTTTTATAATAGCTCACCTGTCATCCAATGCATATTATGTTCAAGCACAAACGTTATGAAATTTCATTTTATTTAATTTTCGTACCTACTGAATTTATGGTAAACCACAATTTAATGGAATTTTATTTTTTATTTTTATATGCACACTCACATACCGAGAGCGGTTTCCGTTGTTTACCTATCTGAACTTACTCATCGTCATCATCGTCAACTTGGCGCGTTTGAACATTGTGACATAGAACAGTTCCTTGACATGGACACAGATCTGTACATGACATGCCTTGCTCAAAACAAACACAGCTTTTGCTACAAACCGACTTTCCTTTACATGTACAGATCAGATCTTGAAGGAAGTCAGAGGTCATCAATCCTTCAAGCAAAATTGGCTCAAGCCTTGATTGTCCTTGGGTAGCTGGAAGCCCGATTGCTGGTTTTGCAACATGTGCATTCATCCATATTTTGGTTTGAAACGAAGCTCTTAAAACATGTTGTTTGAGGGGGGAGCCGAACTAATGAGCAATCCTTTCTTGTGGACATGGTGAGGCACAGTTTATTCAAGTCTGTGTGAACCTTTGTAAATTTTCTCTTAGGGTCATACAAATGAGAAATGAGATTCCTGCTTACAGTTATTGCTTGGTTTCTATGTCAAGATCAGATAAAGCAGTTAGATCAAGAAACCTATCAGGGAAATCTTTAAGAGCTTTGTAAACTGATTTCTTACCTATGCAAAAAAAAGCAGAAGTAGTGTCACACCCCGTGATTGCGTATGCCGCTGGTAAGACATTGCAAATTACAGATGACAGACAGCTACAGATTTTGTGCACTGGTATGTAACGTCTACCGTCCTTGGTGGTTGAAATAGAGCCTGTTTGAAACCATAACTCACAGGTGTTACACATCTGAGGAAAGTAGTGGACCAACACCACAAGAACGTCTGTGTCAGGAGATTTAACAACTATTCTACCATTATAGCCTTTGGCATGAAACTGTTGGTCAGCACACAGTGCATGTAAAACCATGCGAGTGTCTGCTTCTTCATGGGAACTAAATAGTTCTGTGTTTATTATTTTTCACTGCCTCTGGATTTGTGAACATACCTGCTAAAACCAAAGATTGTCCTTGCGAAAGAATGGAGTTTGTTGAAAGTATGTTACAAATATATTCACCCATAAACCGTATATAAGCACTTGCTTGTTTTGACTGGAAGAAAGAAATTTCTTCCAATCTGGTATGACCCTACCTTCAATCACTTCAAAAACCTTTGGACTACCAAGTGATTTCGATCGGCCATCTCGTTCACAACCTTTAATCGAATTTTTAACATTATACCGATCATAAACATCTACTACAGTTGAAGCTGTTTCAAAATGTTTCACCTGATTTTTTACATACTCTGATGCAAGATCACCGAACGTTTTATGTTGTTTGACATTAGTTCCTTGCATGAGAGCCATACCATCTCTGATAACAACAGTGCAAGTAAAATCAAAGGCTGAAAGTGTAACATGTTTGGAAGCTTCCTCTTCAAGTTGATGAGCAATATCTGACTTTGTTGCCTTGCGCATAGTACTGTCATGTTTGCGTAATTCTAACGCTTCAATAAAGCTGCATTTACCTTTAATACCGAAGTTCGTTAAATTTTCTGACGAGTACTTTTGGCAGATAATGCACTGACTCAAGTTTATACCTCTACGTTCCCTTTTAGAATTAGGGGGACCAACTTTTACAGGACTACAACTTTCCGACATGTTTTCGGATTTTGATCAGTACCATACCGATACGGTTTTAAGTAATACAATAATACAATTTTTAATCAGGCCTTTTATAACCTATCTGGTTAATAAAACATACAAAGTTTATATCTTATCACATCATCTCATCATAACAGATGCTAGAACAACAAATTAAAATATACAAATAAGGCTTAAATGTTTCAAAATGACAAAAGTTATCAAACAGTTTGGGTCTATATGTCACTAAGAACGGAATAGACTACGATAAATGTCGAAGAAAATCGGGTAGGATATTATTCCGGAAAATATGTATTCGAAAGCTGAAATGACACATCATCTTTAACAGACGATATTTCATAAAGAGAAATATATTTTGATCTGATATGGATTGTAAAGTGAAGACTATATTCGTTTCCATAAATTACGATTAAAAAACAGCAAATCAAGGATGTATTTTATGTCGGAGAATAATTCGAATTTTTCAATATTATGGACACTTGTTCCTACCTCTTTATTATGTTAATATTTTTTTTAAAACGGCTTCATCTTGGTCGTCAATGAACTTTTTAAGTTGTTATCGATGTGAATTAACTTTCAAAAGTTAATATCGGTAACCAACATTTAAGGTATTACTTCTTTTAACTGTGACAATTGAAATTGTAGGTGTTTTCAAAATTTAGGGCACTGATACCAAAAGTGCCGTAAAAAAGAATCTGACCATACGACTTGGTGACGACCAGATGAAAATGTAACTAGACACTCTAGTCTTTCATTTAAATTAGTTTCCAGGTGTGTCTTCTGAGGGTGCATTAAAAATTTAAAATAAGCGTCTTATTTTGATTTGACCACTGCACTAATCTGTTTGGCCATTTGATTTTAGAAGTAGCACAACTTATGTATGGAGGAGTACTATAATGGTTCCTCATTTTTTGTCTTTGACGCTTCAAAATTTGTGAACTCAAATGCTAGTAATGCACAAATAATCATAAGAGCGATTCAGTTGTTATTGAACTTATTTTTCTAACAGCACGATCGGTGTGGTATTACACAAACAATTAAGATAAAAAGTTGTATTTAATTTGGTCAAATTCTTCTGAAATCCTGTGAAATCAATAAGCAATGCAGGGGCATATGAACCAGGACGAGCGGGGCGGGGGTGTTCAAGGGTGGCACTTTGAATTGTTCAGCATAGTAAGTGGAATTTTTAGTATGGAATTGATAAATACACAGTCAACTAAGATGCTTTTTTGTAGTTTCGATTCCAAAAGACCCTTTTGTGTTTGTCAGTTTTGTTTTTAAGTTCTACCTTTTTCAGTCATGGCTTGAAGATTCCCCACACACTTTTAAGCTTGTCCCCCACTCTCCGGTCCACTTCTGAAGCAATATGCAAGACAATTCCATACTTTATAATATCGTACGGAGCGCAATGGCCGACAATAGTTTTCACGATCAAATCATTAATTTTTCGTGATTAAATTCATGCATTTCCCCTTATTATTTTGGTCCTATTGTCTT
Source organism: Gigantidas platifrons (assembly GCA_002080005.1). Classification (NCBI taxonomy): domain Eukaryota; kingdom Metazoa; phylum Mollusca; class Bivalvia; order Mytilida; family Modiolidae; genus Gigantidas; species Gigantidas platifrons. The sequence goes on along the minus strand of MJUT01054173.1, from coordinate 396,368 downwards.
ATTGGATATCAAAGTGTTAGGAGGGAGAAATCATTTATATTTGCACAAATGGATCCATCTGGAAGCCTATTTAAAATCAAACTTGACTGAGATGGCCTTTCTCTGATCACCTGTCATTATGGTAATCTAACAAGATATAATTATATCTAAACTGTTAACCAGGAGAGTAATTACAGGTTGTGTAGAATCTCTAGTTACAGGGAATATTGTAATAATATGGGTTTTACTAAACGAACATTTCCTGGCAATATCTTGTATATATTCTTTTTAATCAATATTATATTTTACCTTGAATTATTATTGTTTGATTACAATGAAAGGAAAGAAAATGTTTATTCTGTTGGACTGACTTTATGATGTTATATCCTTTAAATTATGCCCTGGAGGATACCACTGTACAGAAAGGGGCTAGGGGTTCACTGGTTGTATTCAGGAACAAATACATGTTATGATGATAGGATGTATATACATGTGTGTGTGGTGCATCGAGGATAGGATGTATATGTTTGGCTCTAGGATAGGATGTATATGTGTGGCTCTAGGATAGGATGTATATGTGTGGCTCTAGGATAGGATGTATATGTGTGGCTCTAGAATAGGATGTATATGTGTGGCTCTATGATAGGATGTATATGTGTGGCTCTAGGATAGGATGTATATGTGTGCATCAAGGATAGGATGTATATGTGTGTATCAAGGATAGGATGTATATGTGTGGCTTTAGGATAGGATGTATAT
>MJUT01054173.1:359842-382522 GCA_002080005.1 Gigantidas platifrons | reverse complement strand
AACAAGGATAAAATAAAATTGTCCCGTTTGACCCTTTATCCTTGAATAATATTCCCGATACTTGTGTTGGTAATGTCAATAGGGTAAACTTATATTAAGTCGGACACGACCGATAGTCGGACGTTTTTGCTATATCATTTGCGTGTTCCTTATTAATTTTCCGACCTTCAGTACAGTACAGTCAGTTATTTGAAACATTCTCCTTATCGAGTTACCGTTCATGATATCATTACGTACATCTTGTCTTTTCCACGGTGAATTTTGAGAAGTGCCAACAGCGGCAAAATTTGAAGCACAATTACAGGTAAAAACGGGCACTCATTCTGCTTTACTTGATATGAACTCTGAAAATATGACTTCAGAAACTACAGGCACGCATAATTTTCATGAAATAATCTTTAAATTAGCTGTTTCATGTCCATTTTATTTGATTAATCATATGTTTTTGTCAGCATGATGCCATGAATATAATAAAAACACCACTATTTTCGATATGAAGTCGGACAGGAAAAAATATATTTTCAATATAAAGACGGACAGGCTTTTTTGTAATAACTGCTGATGATGTTTTTAATGAAAAAGTACAAAAAGAAGAGGAAAAAAACGAAAGCTTCAAGAAAAAGAGCTACGAAAAGTAGAAAGGGAAAAGAAAAAGCTCTTGAAAGAAGCAAGCAGAAAAAGGAAGCAGTCAAAGAAAACAAAACAGAAAAAAATAGCATAAGGAAAAAGAGAGGAAAATGATTATTTTTTGAAAAATTAGATACTTTATGATAGTCTTATCTCACTTGACCATTGATTATGTTCTGACTGTTAAGAATTCAAAAATATGGTTGTTCTGTATCAGTCTAGTGTGGCTCAAGTTCTATGACTAAAATTTCCAAAATATTGCATAAAGCTCAACTTTAGTGTAAGACAATTACGAAACCTTTTGGAGCACCTAATTTCACTCATGCTTTATTTGTTATAAATAATTTTTATTTCTGAAAAGTTTAATTGCATCTTCATCTCGTCATAGTAATTAAGACATGAAACAAAGAGCTAATGTCCAAAATCTACATTTGTACAAATAACGACAAGTTTCAGATCACTCTTCCTTTCATATATGCATTTTGTTTGATATTATGAACATTTATGTGGCCATGTCGTACTTGTTATTGTTCGGGATTTCATTTAGTCATTTAGCAAATATTGTCAAACTGCAAATGACGGATATGATGTAAATATACACGAGATAAAATCACACAAATACCAGAAAATATTCATAAAGAAAAGAACAACTGTTTGAAACATTAGCAGGAAAATAATTGCCACAAAACCTATGGATTTTAGCTTTTTGCAGTATAGTGGCATCTTCAGATAATCCCTTGAAAAGTTGTAAGTTAGACCAGGGAAAAAATGAGCAAAAATCGGTGGTGACGTCATGAGATAATTTGCATTTTTAATTGGTTTAATTATATCCTATAATTACCATAATGAGCATTTGCAGCTGTTAATCAGCTATTAATTGATGTATACCAATTAATAGTGGTGTTTTAATTTAATCAGCGTGTCTAATTAATTAGTAGGAATATATACAGGGTACATTGCATGTAAGAGACATGAGATAATTTGCATACTTTAATTGGTTTTTATTATATCCGATCATTAGTATTATAAACATTTGCAGCAGTGATTCATTCAAAAATTAATTATACGGATGTATTAAGTTATTTTGTAAGCCAAAGCACTATGTATGTTTGTACGTCTAATGTGTTAAAAGGTATTTTGTTGTCATTTACTTTTATTGTTATAAATAGATGTGTGTGTAATCGTGGCTTTGTACAAGGTATATCCCCTAGTTTATAAATAAAACTAAGTAAGACGTTTCAGGTGTATATGATATGTAAAGGTTTATATAATAATCTTATCAATAAGACTTCTCTTTAAAAGAATGTGTTGCGACATTAGATGGATTAATCGATTATCTGTAACTTTAAAAGAAACTGTCACTATCTATTTTTGTTCAAAAATCCCTTGGATAAACAAAACGTAACTGGGCGTGATTTTGATTCTCCTCCTAAAATCTTTAATTTAACACATTTTCAGCTGATTGACAAACAACGTTTAAATTATCATTAAGTTATTTATTGGTGTTGGTTTTTTTTTAAATTATTTTTCATTGGATTTATTGTAAATGTAAAGCCAGGTAAGCCTCAAACAATAAAAGGGGGAGACATACAAAGTCATGTATAATTCCGCGTAACTTTTAAATACACACAAATAACTATAGTTTCCATTTAAATTTATTTACTTAGTCATTCAATTATTAATAATATTTTTGTTTAAATGAAGGTTACACACATACATCAATGTAAGAAAGAAATAACACTAAATTACGGAATGTTTACAATTTTCATTGTGACCTACATTTGATAGCGTCACCTTTTAAAGTTACAGATAATCGATTAATCCATCTAATGTCGCAACACATTCTTTTTAAGTCTTATTGATAAGATTATTATATAAACCTTTACATATCATATACACCTGAAACGTCTTACTTAGTTTTATTTATAAACTAGGGGATATACCTTGTACAAAGCCACGATTACACACACATCTATTTATAACCATAAAAGTAAATGACAACAAAATACCTTAACACATTTGACGTACAAACAGACATAGTGCTTTGGCTTACAAAATAACTTAATACATCCGTATAATTAATTTTTGAATGAATCACTGCTGCAAATGTTTATAATACTAATGATCGGATATAATAAAAACCAATTAAAGTATGCAAATTATCTCATGTCTCTTACATGCAATGTACCCTGTATATATTCCTACTAATTAATTAGACACGCTGATTAAATTAAAACACCACTATTAATTGGTATACATCAATTAATAGCTGATTAACAGCTGCAAATGCTCATTATGGTAATTATAGGATATAATTAAACCAATTAAAAATGCAAATTATCTCATGACGTCACCACCGATTTTTGCTCATTTTTTCCCTGGTCTAACAGGTATGACTACTGTTGTAGCTTGTATATGCATCAAATGGATGAACTTTTATAGGTGCATTTATAAGTGCTGGCAGGCTAGTTTGTTACTGTCCGTAAAAGATCGCCTCCAATTTGCAAAAACAGTAAAGTAGATTTACCCGTTTACCCATGTCTAAACCGTCCACCCGTTCGTCTATCTGTTCATCCGTCCGTCAACAACACTTAGAGGGTGGCTAGTTTGTGTAATCTGTAACACCAACAGTTTTTATTCTTCATCGTACAAACTTTGCTCACTGATTGCACACATATTGAAGATGTGCACCTCCTATTATAAGCAGATTTGATATTATACCTGCGTCGCCAAAGGCGAAAGCATGTCTAGGAGCCGCACCACTCCTTCCGTCCGTTTATCCGTCTATCTGCAACCTTCTTTGTGTAATCTGAAACTCAAAGAGTTTTCATTCCTCACCATTGAAACTTGGCACACTGATTGCAAATTTATCGAAGATGTGCACCTTGTATTTTCAACAGATTCGAGTCAATATGTAGGCGACGCAGGTCCAGACTCGACTTTGGTCTTGTTCTTCCAAGTGTAAACAAGGCTAATTTTATCAAAAGACACATACCTGAATACAAAATTAGTGTATATCGATTTTTAAATAATATTTTTAGCTTGATAAGATAAAAAAAAATCAACATTTGTACAAGGTAAGACAAACGAACAACAGAGTAGAGCGACTGTCTGTCTTACTATTTAAGTGTCCGAGTTCACATCAAAACTGTCCGACTTACGGTCAAATTTGAAATGGTATCACGATCACTTTACCCTATATGTATATGTCACTATTTATGCTTAATTTTAAAATAGGATAGGGTGGGACAGTAAGGATAAAAAAAGATTTTTGGCCTAAAAAGCAATTTGATCTTTTGCCAATACAAAACAAACCACATGTTTTCAATGAAACCAACATGTTAATTTATGCTAAGCTTAGCAACTTTAAGAAATTATACTCTTGGGTGATCCAGTGTTTTTATTTTGGAAGTAATTAAATTTTCCCTATTGATGATGAGGTGTATTCAATACAACATTATGTGATAAAGTTTGTCAGTGACTTTCAGCAGGTAGGTGGTCTTCGCTGACTGCCACATTGTTGAAAGTGGTTTTAAACACCATAACCCCCTCCCTTTCCATATAGATAAAATTAGACGTTCTACATTTGAAAACTCAATTTTATGAAATTTGAACTGTTATTTCATCATAGCAGGATATTTGAAATGATTAGAACTCTATTAAGACTTAAACCAATCAGAAGCCAATTTTAATCAGATCTGTGATTTTATGCTTTGTGAGATTCTGGCATAGGACAGATTGAAACTACTTGATTCATATAAAAATAGATTTGATTTATGTATTTGCATGTTACTGATGAATTGATGACAGAGACAGTCAGAAAATTAAATCTCAATCAAATGATTCTTTAACCTAAAAAGTAAAAGTTGTGGTTTTTCAGTTGATACAGGAAATCAGTTGCTGTAGCTCTTGTCTTTTTTCACAGTAAAAATGTTTTCATCTAGGCAATTGAACTAGTAAATACTTGACTTTAAGTAAACAGAGAGTATGAGTTGACAGTGAACTACATCAACAACGTTTCAAGTTATACAGAATTTGTGATAAGTAATCTTTTTTTTTTTATTATAAATGTTATTTATTAATTAAAAATGTTGTAGTCTTCTTTGAAGAGATAAAGTTGAAAGACATTCAAAGAAAAAACATTAATAACATATTAGAAAACAGATAATGACAATTCAGACTGCATGATTTCCCCAAAGAATTTCATCAACTTTTCTTTATAAATGTTTTAAAAGATTACTTTTACTATAGGGTAAACACTGAATGTCACAAATACCATAAAATTGTGAAAATATGTAACATTTCTGAATCACGTGCTCATCGTGTTTTGATCAAAATCTGTTTTCCCCGTCTGATGACCAATTTAAATTTGATTAGTTTCATTTAATGATCTAGAATTGCTATTATCATGGTAAATTGTCTTTCTTTTTTGCCTGAATCTCATCGTAAATTACACTTAATTGAATCGGGAGATAAATGTCATTGAAAATGGCTAAATACATGTAATTTATAGTACATGTTATATATCTACAATAAGATGTATAATTATGTTCTTGTACTTGACCTTTGTTTTGATATGGGTTTTGTTGTGTATTATGACCTTTAAAACTTATAAATTTTATATTTATGTAAAGGTTAAAACAATGTAGGCATGACTGTATCACTGGCATTGCTGGTTAGTTGATTGTCAATAAATAACTTGACAGCCATCTTAAATTAGAATAAATAGCTTAACTGCCATCTAAGATTTTAGCATAAGTAAAGTAACAACCATCTCAGATTTTGGCAAGGGCCCTGGTGGCTCAATGAGTTAGGTAGTTGGATTACCTAACAACTCATACAAACCTATCACCAATATGACGTGGGTTCGCGCCCGCCTTTGTAAATTACAAAAAAGGGTTCACTCGACTCGCAGCTGCAAGTGATAAAGTTTACCAGTTGCTTGCCCATGGTCGATGGTTCTCTCTGGGTACTCTGGATTTTTCCACCACTAAAACTGGTCGTCATGATATAGCTGAAATATTGCTGAAAGTGGCATTAAGCACAATAAATCAAATCAAATTTTGGCATAGATAACTTAGCAGTCAGCACAGATTTTGGAATAAGTAACTAGACAGCCATCTCAGATTTTGGCATTCATAACTTAACAGCCATCTCAGATTTTGGCATTAATAACTTAACTGCCATCTCAGATTTTGGCATTAATAACTTAACTGTCATCTCAGATTTTGGCATTAATAACTTAACAGCCATCTCAGAATTTGGCATAAATAACTTAACAACCATCTCAGATTTTGGCATAAATAACTTGACAACCATCTCAGATTTTGGCATTAATAACTTAGCAGCCACCTCAGATTTTGGCATAAATAACTTAACAGCCATCTCAGATTTTGACATAAATAACTTAACAACCATCTCAGATTTTGGCATAAATAACTTAACAGCCATCTCAGATTTTGACATAAGTAACAAAACAGCCATCTCAGATTTTGGCATAAATAACTTAACAGCCATCTCAGATTTTGACATAAATAACAAAACAGCCACCTCAGATTTTGGCATAGATAGCTTCAGTCATCTCAGATTTTTGCATAAATAACATAACAACTATCTCAGATTTTGATATAAATAACAAAACAGCCACCTCAGATTTTTGCATAAATAACTTAATAGCCATCTCAGATTTTGGCATAAATAACTTAATTTCCAACTCAGATTTTGGCATAAATAACTTAACTGCCATCTCAGATTTTGGCATAAATAGCTTCAGTCAACTCAGACTTTGGCATAAATAACTTAACAGCCACCTCAGATTTTGACATAAATAGCTTTAGTCATCTCAGATTTTGGCATAAATAACATAACAACCACCTCTTCCAACTCAGATTTTGGCATAAATAACTTAACTGCCATCTCAGATTTTGACATAAGTAACAAAACAGCCATCTCAGATTTTGGCATAACTAACTTAATTTCCAACTCAGATTTTGGCATAAATAACTTAACTGCCATCTCAGATATTGGCATAAATAGCTTCAGTCATCTCAGACTTTGGCATAAATAACTTAACAGCCACCTCAGATTTTGACATAAATAGCTTCAGTCATCTCAGATTTTTGCATAAATAACATAACAACTATCTCAGATTTTGATATAAATAACAAAACAGCCACCTCAGATTTTGGCATAAATAACTTAACAGCCACCTCAGATTTTGACATAAATAGCTTTAGTCATCTCAGATTTTGGCATAAATAACATAACAACTATCTCAGATTTTGACATAAATAACAAAACAGCCATCTCAGATTTTTGCATAGATAACCTAACAGCCATCTCAGATATTGGCATAAATAACTTAACTTCTAACTCAGATTTTGGCATAAATAACTTAACTTCCATCTCAGATTTTGGCATAAATAATTTTACAGCCATTTAAGATTTTAGCATAAATAACTTAACAGCCAGCTCAGATTTTGGCATAGATAACTTAACAGCCATCTCAGATTTTTGGCATATTAAATAACTTATCTGCCATCTCAGATTTTGGCAGAAATAACTTAACTGCCATCTCAGATTTGGGCATAAATAGATGAAGTCATTTCAGATGTTGTCATAAATAAGAATTTGGCATAAATAGCTTAACAGCCATCTCAGATTTTGGCATTAATAACTTAACAGCCATCTCTGATTTTGGTATAAATACCTTCGTAGTCAGCACAGATTTTGCAATAAATAACTTAACAATGATCTCTGTTTTTGGCCTTAATAACTTATTTTATTTGTTATTTTAACATAAATAATGTTTTAGCCCATAATTCCTTTTAATATATTTAATAAAGATTTAATCCACTATAGAGCTGAAATGTTGGCATTAAGCAACAATCAATCTAGCAATGTAATCTTTTAGCTAATATAACCCTGCCACTTTTTATTGAAGTGCCTTGACCAAGCCATGAGAGTGAGTGCTTGTGTATATGTATGTTAGGGATACCAATTGTGCTTGTTTCTATGATTTTGCTATTTGATTTTCAGTAACCATACCAAGTGTGGTATTTTTTGTTTTTCATTTTGTAATTTAATTTTGAATCTGAGAAAACTATTCAGCATTGGAAGCAAACTTTCTTTGAAGTCTCACAGAATTGTATATGAAAATCTCCTTTATCATGAAAGATGGCCACCTCTATAACTAAGATAGTTTTAATCCTCTTTAATTTATATTTTGTTGTTGATATGGGAATTCTGATTTGTTTGTATAAATTAGTAGGTAATAATTATAAAATATATTAAGGAAATATCTTGGGAAATCACTTAGAGTAATTAAACCAATCATGGTAATATATAAGATTATATATAATGCTGGTTTTTCCTTCTAAAAACAGGAAACCTTATCCCTGAAAGGTTCCCACATTTAATCATTCTTTATAGTAAAATCAATTGTGCTATTTAATACAGAATTATAATTTTAAATGATTGTATGTTAATTTGGTGATGCCTCATTTTCTAACAGCCATAATTTTGAGTTAGAGTGAATACCATGTGAGTAATATTTCACGTATATAATGACAATAACAAGTTACTTTTTGACGAGATGATGTCTGTTTCATACTATACCAACATGCTCAGTTGAAATTTTATAGTGCTATCTCACTAAAACAACAATCCACAAATAGCTATATCATTCCACTCTAAAACATTATACAAAATTTGAGCTTTCAACAAAAGTCACTAAGCTGACAAGATTACATTAGATGAGACAAAAGTCACTAAGCTGACAAGATTACATAAGATGAGACATAGATATTACTTTTACAGCTGTGGTTTTAGCACCGACAGTGTTAACAATGTCAGATTTACAAATGTATATTGTAAGGTCAATTTCTTCATTACCATTCACTCTAGTCTCACCCACTTGGTCCACACAACAATCATGAAGGGTACATGTCAGCCAGGCATATATCACCTGACCTTGACCTCATTTTCAAGGTCTACTGATGTTATTAAATTTATTTCAAGGTTTCTTGATTAGATCAGTCTCTACATTACAATATAATCTAGGTTCATAGTATTTGATCAACACATTGATGGTGGTATATACAAGTCAGCCAGTTAGGTTTCACCTGCTCTTGACCTCAATTTCATGGTCTATTGACTCTCTTAAGTTTACTTAAAGAACAGTTTCTCCATACAACAGAGGTTCACTATATATGGTCTGAACTATGATAATAGGGTGTATCGGTACATCCATAATTTATCTCTATATCGCTTTAACTTGATTTTAGTTGCTTGGTACTTTAATTTAGTTGATTTCTGAAAAAAATATCACCCAATGCTTGTATGAAGGGCAGGCAAGTCATAGATCTGTGTCTTGAGCTGCACACCTGTTATAGTTCTCATCCTTTAATGCTTTGGGCTTAAAATGTAAAAAGCAAATACCAAATTTATAGTCTTTGGTTGAAGTGAAACTAGAATTTATCCTACATTATCTACCATGCTCAAGGCAAACCAACGACCGATAACGATCACATTGATGAGATGTCTCACACTTTTCATTCGCAGGGTAAAATTTAGAAGTAACATTTAATAGAGGCTGAACTGGCATCTACTATTTAGTCACTTGACTTCAGAGGTCACTGTCAATCTTAATAATCATTACATCAAAAAGTTTACAATTGAGAAAGTATTTGAATGCCTTTATATCATTTACAAGCTGATTAAAATAAATCAATATTCATTTAAAGTGTGTCATTAATGGATGTATGTTTATACAGGGGACAATCACATCTTAATTGTGTTGGATCAAGCAGTACTAATTTCCCCCAACATTGACAGAATGTCACAGAGATCGTGATTAACCTTCCAATCATATAATTCAGTATTTTGTAAATGCCTTTAAGCAAATCTGTATTGTGGCATTTTACTGATTTTTTGCTTGCTGGTTTCAAATTCATTTAATTAAAACATGAATATAAGATAATATAAAAACTATTTTATATATGAGTAGAAAATTAAAGATTTTATCCTTGAACTTTTAGATCAATACACTAAAGAGTTACTGGCCTGATTTAATCTTTAAAGAATTTTCAAATACAGTTAAAGCTACATTAAATACAATGGTATTTTGAAAACATCTTTGATTTGATTTAGAAGTTAGAAAAATCATTTATCGATCATGTACTTGGAAATATATGACACTTGTATTTTCAAAAATTAAATTATATAAAATGAATTTTTTAATTGCACACTAAATTTGGTTCAAAATAAAATATTAGTTGTACATTAATAAATTATTAATGTCTTAGTTCTGATATTTGTTGTAATATATTGTTATCCATTTATGCAATGGGTAATTTTTACCCCTCTATTATTTTATAATTTTATTAATGACAATATATCATACCTATTTATTGAAACCTTATATAGCAAGACACCCAGTATATGTGATCTTTATTGAACTCAGATGCTGCTGCCAAATTTTATCAAAACATATGCATGTGATTTATTCAATTTGAATCTAACCATGTGGCTGATATAATGGTTAGCATGCTCACCTAGAGTGCGGTAGATTGTTGGTTTGAGTCCCGATCGAGTCAAACCAAAGACTATGAAATTGGTATTTGTTGCTCCTCCACTAAGCACGCAGCATTTAGGAGAGGGAGACTAGTTACCTTGGAATCAGGATAGTGTGTCAGTGTGGGGCGACATGTCTATTCGCAGACTGTTGTTTCTATGAGCTAGCACTATAAAAATCCAACTAAGCGTGATGGTCTAGCACAAAGCGAACCTCATCATCATCTCATTGAAATTAACCTGTAGCCGCCATGATATAGCTGAAAAATTGAGTTGGCATTAAACAACAATCGCCCAATCTGAATTTGTCCAATTATATCTTTAAAAATTATGTGAGTGGCCCTGTGTCAATACCTTTGCTGTCCAATACAAATGCTGTTTATATGGTTATGAATGTATTATATTTTTAATTAAAACTGCTTTATTTGCTACAAGGAACCTGATTGGTCAAAAAAGGTCATAACCTGTATTTATCATATTAAATAATGATGACATAGAGTCATGTGATTAGTAATATGTTTTCTTTTGATCTTCCATGTCGAAACATATCAGTACAGGCGAGCAGGTGAGAGATGTAATTGTAATCAGATTGGTTGGTCTAGTACAAATCATCATCTCATTGAAACAAAATTTATTTATACCATGATATAACTGAAAAATTACTCACTTGGTATCACTCACTCACTCACTCGCTCGCTCGCCCACCCGCCGACCCGCCCATAAGTCTTTACATGTATATTTATATACCATATACAGAAAAGATTCCTAATACGTGCTAATCTGGGTCACAGGTCACGTAATCTGGGTCACGGGTCACTGTGAGTAGCATGTGTAGTCTATTTTTATCTTGGACAATAATGAGCGTCCTGATTGGATGACCGATTTAAAACACACTGAATCTGCATGGGCATGGTTTATTTAGCAAGGTTACTCAGGTCAATAGGTTATAAATATAGAATCTTGACAATGTAAAGGAAAGATGCTATGTTATATTTATTCATTTGTTTGATTCTGGAATATTGTTGATCATTGATTTAAAGGAAAGATGGCATGTTATATTTATTCATTTGTTTGATTCTGGAATATTGTTGATCATTAATTTAAACAAGAAAAAAGGGAAAAAAGGGGGTGAATTTTACAGTTAAATAAATGTTATGTTTCGACAGTTTAAAGAGAAAAATATAAATTTGTTGCGACTAAAGCTTATATCAGCGTTAAAAATTGAACAAATATCAGTGGTTTTGTAAATGAGATTTATTATAAATAGAAAATCTGAATTTATTATTTATTAATTTATTATTAATGGTACAATTTTATATCCCTTGGGGGTGGGGGGGAAATGTGTCCATGAATTTTTTTTTTTTTAAAGTTAAATAATATGAAATATTGACATCCACACTTGCCTTTTGGACAGCACATTTCTGTGTCCACACTTGTTACATAAAAAAAAACCTATAGTATAAACCATATTTGTATGTTGAAGAGATTTGTGCTTGGCTAGTCAATAAATGTCTTAGCTGACATTGTGACTGATGGAATTCCTTAAAGACTTGGCAAATATTGTAAAACATATCCTCAACATGATCTCAGTTGTACTGGTTGGAACACTTGATATTCCTATGCGACCTTCTGATCTGATTTCATCAATAGTTAATTGTGGCTAAACAGATTGCTTAACGTCTTATCAATATGGGCTTGTCAAGAAACAATGTTTCTGATAAGGGTCAATACATTCAATTACAAGAAACAGATGACCAAGTCTTCTATTCATTAGTCAAATTCAATAAAAAATGAATTGTATTGGAAGTAAAAATACTGTAATCAAATAACCACTGATGAAATTTCAGAAGATTTGTGAACATGATATTAGTCTGATATCTGTTGATAACCTTACACAATGTTCATGGCTAAAACAGTATAGAGAAAATTAATAGCATCTATTGAAATCAAATCCTTTCTGATGAGTTGTCTAATCTTGAAAGGAATAATTAACTTATATGTCACTATTTTGAAAAAAAGCTGATGGAGTAATTAAAATTTACATTTACAGCTTTAAACAGTATGGGATCATACAAATTCATAATATTACAGTAAGACAAATGTTAATGATAGCTAGATGATGAGAGTATCCCTTGTCCCTCCTTGTTCTGCCACTTTTTTCTTGTCTTATAACTACTGAGTGGATACACAGTGATTTACTGTGTTTTGTTGTTCTTCGCCCCTCCCTATACCGTAAAATGATTAGTCTCGCCCTAACCTGGAAAAATTATTGGAAATACAAAATCATGCAAAATATTTTATGCATATATCCTTTCCAAATCATGAAATGTTTATTCACTCACTTTAAAAAAAAAACTCACTATGTGCTCCTGTTTCTGATTGGCTGAAACTTAAAAAAAAAAAAAAAAAAAAAATCTTCGCTGAAAGTGCAAGTCCTAAAGATTTGTAACTTTGCACAAATATTGTATGTCTATTACTTTACAAAGATTCCTCATTTTATTTTGATGGGCACTTCTTGGCTTTGATTTACTGATACTTGTTAAAAAAAATTATCTTCTTGACTCATTGATTTGTAACTGAGTACAAATGATGTATGTGAAACGTGGGCCATCATGATCTTGATCGTATGGTAGTTGGGTTTACAGCTACCTATGCAATCAGTACCTAGCACAACTAAAGCTGTGTGTTCAAATCCTGCTCATGACGAGGTGAACATGATACAATATTATGTGATTACGTTTGTAAAATAACTTGCGACAGATCTGTGGTTTTTTCCGAGTACTCCGGTTTCCGTATAAAAACGATGTTCGGTTCGTCTTTACCTCCATTTGTGTGTAGGAGGGCTCATGCCTTATTAAGTTATTTGTGTTTGTTTGCATATAGTGGTGTGCAACACATATTGTGTTGTGTTTTTGTTTTGTTTTTCTTCGTCTTGTGTACCTTATGTTACCAGTTTCTCTGTATTGTCCTTTTTGATTGTCCCTTCGGTATTCTCTAAAGTTTATTTCCTCCACCATTAAAGCTGACCGGCACCATATAACTGAAATATTGTTGAAAGTAGTGTTGAACACCATAACACTAACCCTGTATGTGAGTCTCTGTACAATGATACCTCATTTCATCTTGACTACGTCAAATCAATGCCAAAATGGTCATTGTTTTAAATAATGTGTTTATTGGCAAATTATTTTTATATTTGTATACATTGTATTTCATATTAAATGGGCAAATCTTGTTAATGTCTGTCCATGGACTGTTGGTTCAATGAGTTAGCACTATATAAATCCAACTAAGTGTGTTGATCTAGCAGAAAGCGGACATCATCATCTCACTGAAAATTAACTTATTCTTGCCATGACATAGCTGAAACATTGCCGAGTTGGTGTTAAACAACAATCACTCCCTCACTCTTTTGAGTTTGAAAACTAGAATTTTTCATCAAGGATTGAATCATCAACATCAATATGAGAGTTGTCAGCAGAAGATATATCATCTCTGCTATGATGCTGTTGACATATTAGCTTGTGTACACATTTTGCTTGATTCTCAAAAATTGAACAAACTAATTACCACCCACACATCTGGTCTTATTTAATTAAGGATTACCTACTGCAATCATTCATGCATATACATACCTCACTACTTTTCATTTTGTGCAGAATTTTGCAGTTTCAAAATAGTATGGAATGTGATTTAGTTGCTAGATAGACTATTAGTTCTACCAGCAGATCTTCTGTATTTTCGACCACCATATTTTCTATATATTTAGCAAAGAAAACCTGCCGTCAAATGGTCAACTATAGTTGCTACATAATAGCTTTTATGCATAAGATTTTTCGATGATTTTAGAAGTTTCAATTTGTCAGGTTTAATCTTTCATCTTGTAATGTTACTGTAGATACGTGGAAAGGAAATACCCTTTTTGATGAAATCTCTGCATGTTGAACTGTATTTATATAGAAGGTCTTTATAAGGGTAATATGGGGCCATCGTGGTCATGATCGTATTATAGTTGGATTTACAACTACCTATGCAATCAGTGCCTACCACCACTAATGTTGCGGCAGGTCATTGGTTTTCTCCGGGTACTCCAGTGTCCTCCCCCCAATAAAACTGACTGCCATGATAAAACTGAAATATTGTTGAAAGTGACGTTATAAACCATAGCCCATTATCCTATAAGAGTAATGAAATTTAGTTAATAAAAAGGGTATCCTTGGTGTAAAAGTTTTTCCAATATCACAGAATTACCATCATTAAAGTCCAAAGCATTATACAAATAACATGTTGAACTTTGTTGTGAAATTTGGAGAAAAAAAACATGATATTCCTTACATCATGCTGTCTTAAAACTGTGTAATAGACCTAATACTGGTCAGATATAGGTCGAGATCGTGCTGTCTTAAAACTGTGTAATAGACCTAATACTGGTCAGATATAGGTCAAGATCGTGCTGTCTTAAAACTGTGTAATAGACCTAATACTGGTCAGATATAGGTTGAGATCGTGCTGTCTTAAAACTGTGTAATAGACCTAATACTGGTCAGATATAGGTCGAGATCGTGCTGTCTTAAAACTGTAATAGACCTAATACTGGTCAGATATAGGTCAAGTCTTGCAGTCAAGTCTTCACATGCTTTCTGTTTGAACACATAATTGTTGTTTTTCAATTTCTCTCTGATCGTTGTAGTAATTATGTTCTATACTTACAGAGATAATCACAGTCATTTGACAGTCCATATTCAGTTGGCCTTTACACTTCTTGTTTGAACATCTCCAGTAGATTGATCTTCCTTCAAAATAGTATCCACTTTATATCTTGCATAAAACTTTCATTTCATTTCTTTTTTATCTTGGAATTTTAAAATTAATTTTCAAATTTCTTTATGAACAGTTAAAACATTCAAAATATTAAACCCTACCATGCTGAATTGTATACACAAGATATTACATGTATGCTGAGAATGACAAAGTCAAAACCGTCATATGGCAGGACCCGCATGGCTAGGGTTAAAATCTCCAAATAAAAAACTAACAGATTGAAGACTAAAGCATCTCCCCAACTCATTGGATGAACATTTATACTTTTGATGACATTTACTTGTAAGCTTTTCATACACAAACATTATTTGAAACCTGCACTTTCTTAATACACCCTTTATTTTACCCCTCCCAATAAATGGAATATATAAGTTTCAACAGGCATATTATCTTGAAAAACATTTATCTTTGAGAGTCCTACAAAATCATATATAAATGAGGAATTATAATTGTGTTACTAGTTAGCTTTCTGGATGAAGACATCTTGTTTTGACTATCTGTAACCTTAGTATTAAATGTACAGTGAATCTAAGCTATACTGTACCCTGACTAAACCAGATCTCTAATTATACATAAACCAAATGTCCTTTATTCCCAATATCTTAAATCTTTGCTTATCTAAACCTGTCTAATCAGAAAACCATTTTAACCTGTCTAATAAGAAATCCATTTTAACCAGTTTAATAAGACCACTATTTTAACCTGTCTAATGAAAAAACACCTTTTTAACTTGTCTAATCAGAACACCAATTTAACTTGTCTAATGTGAACACCAATTTAATATGTCTAATCAGAACACCAATTTAACCTGTCTAATGAGAACAACACCAATTTAACCTGTCTAATCAGAATGTCAATTTAACATGTCTAATCAGAACACCATTTTATCCTGTCTAATGAGAACAACACCAATTAAACCTGTCAAATCAGAACACCAATTTAACCAGTCTAATCAGAACACTAATTTAACTTGTCTAATCAGAACACCAATTTAACCAGTCTAATGAGAACACCAATTTAACCAGTCTAATGAGAACACAAATTTAACATGTCTAATCAGTACACCAATTTAACCCGTCTAATCAGAACAACACCAATTTAACCTGTCTAATCAGAATGCCAATTTATCTAATCTAATCAGAACACCTGAGGTCTGTTGTTGAACTTGTGATTAGCCCTAATTACATAATAAATTCCTAATCCCATACTTTGCTAATTCAATGATTAAATTTTGTTGCTGAACTCTTTTTTTTAATCAGTGTATTAACTAATCATGTTTAATCAGGTTATTTGCTGCCAAGTATAAGACAGGTTTTATTGTGGTTTTACTAATAATTACATGTATAATGTGGTTTTACTAATAATTACATGTATAATGTGGTTTTACTAATAATTACATTTGCATAATGTGGTTTTTTATATTTTAGGTACCACCTTCAATAGAACCAATTGTGATGAAGCTGTCTGTGACAAACATGGATGTCGTGCAATCTTATATT
Source organism: Gigantidas platifrons (assembly GCA_002080005.1). Classification (NCBI taxonomy): domain Eukaryota; kingdom Metazoa; phylum Mollusca; class Bivalvia; order Mytilida; family Modiolidae; genus Gigantidas; species Gigantidas platifrons. The sequence continues at coordinate 366,002 of MJUT01054173.1, read as the reverse complement.
GCCTGATACAGATATAATTTTAGGTAAAATTACCAACAAATTCTCCATCATATCCATTTTAAACGTATTAAAATTTTTTTTTCTATAAAAACCACATCAGGAAAAGAGATAAATGTGTAAATAAGATGTTGGGGAAGCAATAATATTAGATAAATGGGAATTGAAAGCTTAGTAACAAGGAGAATAAATAGTCATGTAGAAAATGTACAATCAAGTCGATGAATGTTATAATTGTTTTTGCATCCTCTGCCTATTAATTCTTTTTCTATCCTGTAATATTAATTCAAATGAAGCTTTTTGTGGAACTTGTAGTTACGGAAATGGATTTTAGGTTAGTAGTAGACGCCTAAACAAAGAATAATTTGCTGTAGGGCAAAATGATTCTGTAGGTAATCCCACTGGTATAGTGTATACATAGAGTCAGTAGACTGCTTCAAGGGTTTGATCTTGTACATGTTTTATACATATTGAGTTAGTTGTCGAGGGTATCATCAACCTAGTAACCAAGTTATTGTCATTAAATTTAATAGTCACCTACAGTTCATCTAGAGGGATTATAGGATTGCACTCTGTCTGTCTGTCTATCTGTCTATCTGTCTGTTGATCAGATGTATGCTACCTCCTGCAACTGGAAGATGATTGATTGATTGACTGGTGTTTAATGCCAACTTTAGAAGTTGGCAGATGAGTTGAGATTATATGAGCTTACATTTTATAGTGAAGTAGTGCATGAAGGACTGATGCACACACAGTTTGTTGTTGGAAAAGTCAAGATGAATTGACAGTGTGCATTATTTATAATGTGATCTTTATGGTTTTGTATATTATCTCTTGTAACTAGAAGCATGTTTGAGATCATGAGCTGTACTATAGTAAAGTGGTATGTAATGAAGACCTGATACACCCATAATATATTTTTTTTAAAGTCAAGATGGTTGAAAGCCATTTTGATGACATTTTATAGATATGTTTTTAACTACATGTGGATAAAGATCTTGAGCTTATATTTTGTAGTGAAGCAGTGCATAATGAAGGTACTGAAGTGCATGAAATATATTTTTTGAAAAAGTTGAGATGGCTCAACGGAGACCATTTTGTTGACATTTAATAAAGGTTTTTGCATGTGTCCATCTGTAACTGGAAGGTGGTTTGAGATCATGAGCTTTTATTTTGTGGGGCTGTCGTGATCGTATGGTAGTTGGATATACAACTACATGTGCAACAGTGCCTATCACCACTAGAGATGTGAGTTCGAACCCTGTTCATGACGAGGTGCATTCGATACAACATTATGTGATAAAGTTTGTCAGTGAATTGTAGACAGGTCGGTTGTTTTTATTGTACTCTGGTTTCTTCCTCCAATATTAATAACTGCCACGATATAACTGAAATATTGTTGAAAGTGGCGTTGAACACCATAAACCTAAACCCAAACCTTTTTTTGTAGTAGAGCTAAGTAAACAGTATAGGACTGATGTACACAAATTTAAATAAAAAATCAAGATCATCTATAGGAGACCATTTTGATAATATTTTATTCGTGTTTTTGTTAGTGACCATATGTAATTGGAATGGGGTTGAGATCATGAGCTTATATTTTATAGTGAAGTACTGTATTGCACAATGAAGGGCTGATGTATGCAAAATATTTATTTTTACAAAAAAGTCAAGATGACCTAACATTTCCTCCCAATGATATGTTTAATCATAATGGATATGAAATTGCTTAATTGTGATACTTACCACACTTATTTTTACACTAATTTTTATACGCCCATCTCGAATACGCCGGTCTCTAAATGGGCCGTATTATGTGATTGGGTATGGCGGGTGGCGGGCGACTGGCAGCAGGCAGGCGTCCACACAGGTTTCCGCACAATAACTTTAGTTCTTTATATCGGATCTTTACCAAACTTGGCCACATGATTCCCCTGTGAAAGGGGAAGAATCCTATATATTTTGGGGTCATTAGGTCAAAGGTCAAGGTCACCGTTTCTATAAATATAATTTTTGACAACAGGATCGTTTCCGCACGATAACTTTAGTTCTGTATATTGGATCTTTACCAAACTTGGCCACATGATTCCCCTGTGGAAGGGGAAGAATCCTATTTATTTTGGGCTCATTACCGTTGTACCGTTTGATAATTTATATAGACGGGCGTATTTTGTGATGCACACATTTCTTGTTGAAATTACCGGTACAATAGGTAATTCAAAAATCAATCTATTTCTCACTATGAATGGCTCATCTAAATTTAGCTTGGACCTTAGTCTAATTTATCTTTGTCAAGTTTATGATTTCATTTTCTCAATAAATTCTTAATGTCTTTGATTGGATTTACAGTTTTGGCTCTATTGATAAGATATATAAGTAATATCAAAAGGCACCGTCTAGTGCCTGTCATTGTACAGAATAGGTAATGACAGAGACCAATGTTAATTTATGCCCTGGCTTGGGACAGCCACACATACTGTTAAAGGATTAATTAGTTCACCAATAAATAGATCTCCATCAGCTACACAGATACAAAGAAACAAGAAAAAAATGTGCAAATATTTACTGACAAAATTACCAATCCTTTTTCTGATAAGCATGGACTTTACCAGAACAGGGTCAGTGAATGTCATAATTAACTTATAAGAAGGTAAATTTTGTTGGTTGCAGACTGATTGGTACTTCTGATAGATTTTATACCAATTAGTCATAAAGATCCAAAGAAATTAGTAGTAACAATAGCTGTAATGATAGGATAGATATATTTACTTCTGCCTATGTAATAACTACTGTGGTTTATTAGCTCCCTGCAAACCTTCGGCTTATGTAATTTTATCTTGTCAATAAATTGACAAGTGGGTAGTTTTCTCATGGTACTCAGCTTTCCTCCACCAATAATGCTGACTTCTGGGATATAATGGAAATATTGTTACTTTAAGCATATTTTATTGTTCAAAAATACAAAAGGATTAGACACAAGTTAAACAGCTTAGACAGTCTTCTCCCAATATTGTTGAAAGTGGTGTTAAACACAAATAATATAAATTCCATGAGACTGACTAGATGTAAAGAAAATGTCACTGGAATTTATATTGGCTCACATAACAGTCAATAATATCTCTATAACACTAAAATTCTTACCAGTTATACAGACTTACTGCTTTGGCCAACAGATGAAAAGACTGTTTAAATAGTTCTGGTCAACAATTCAACCAATATCAACAAAATAAACAACATCAAGTAATGGCATATTTCAAATAAGATTTTTAAAGGGTGTTGAATGTATTGAAGTGTCAGACTTAAGCATTCTCATTATATTCCCCCTGCAGGGATGCTCACAAAACTTTTACGATCGTACTATGGTATGGTGTTGTCATCATCGTTGTTGAAATTGTCCGCCTGTTGTCACAATGGTTTCTGTGCAGTAGTTTTTGTTCTCTTTGAATTACTTGCACACAACGATTCTTGGCACAGATAAAAGATTGGGATTGTAGCCGTACCTGTTTCCTAACAAGAATATATGTGGAGTGTTTATTGCTTTCATGTTTTTTTTTTTAAGGATTAGATAGGGAAATCCATTTCAGAAAAATGCTTACAGTAATTACGTAATTTTTACATAAGAGGGGCCAGAAAGGGTATTTTAAATTTTTAGCACCTTATTTTTTTTCCAGCTTTGATGTTTGGTTTTTTTGTTGCAAAATGCTAATCTTTATTGGCCAATAATATTTAAGCATTTTTTTCGAAAAGGGGTCCAATTCTGGAATATTCGCATATTATGAATGTATAAAGAAATTTTGAGTTTTTAATAAATTCTGATGTGTTTTCTTCTTTGAATTGATTGTGTTTAGAGCTGTCAAGTATTTTGAAAAATTTTCCTCTATCTTCTATGATTTCTGTTATAAACTTGGTAAAAGGGGCGGAAAAATTCAAATTTTCAAAGTTTGACCGATTTCACTTTTCGTCCAATTTTAGGGGACCGTCGTGGTCTTGATTGTATAGTAGTTAGATTTACAACTACCTGTGCAATCAGTGCCTATCACCACTAAAGTTGTGAGTTCAAACCCCGTTCATGGTGAGGTGTACTCGATACAACATTATGTGATAAAGTTTATCAGTGACTTGCAACATGTCGGTGGTTTTTTACGCGTCGTCCGGTTTCATCAACAATAAAACTTACCTCCACGATATAACTGAAATATTGTTGAAAGTGGCATTAAAGACCATAAACCAAACCATTGTACGTCTCATTCGCTTTTTGGTCTTTGTCATCTAAACCACAAAAAACCTTACTATAACAAAAATAAACTTAAATCACTATACATTAGAAAATGGCTCATAGCCATCGGCTGTCAGCAATCCTTGTTAATTAAATAAAGAATTAAAAATCAGAAGGTGGTACTAAATGTCACGACTATAATTGAATTAGTAGAGATAGATAAATACTAATAATAAGAAACAGTGGAACAATGGCATGTAAATTTGATACCAACAGGATGTAATTCTGATGTTGTCATTATTATTGTTGAATCCGTGGTAACAACAGTCATTTTTCAAATTTACATCATTTATCCCATTATTGTATTAAATGTAATCTGATATTTAACATTACTCAGCACATGATCATGCATTAATGTCTAATCTCTCATGGATTCCCTCCCTTGAAAGGTATCCAGTAAAATGAATTTATAGATCACATGGGGACAGGATAAATAAGTTATTACCATAACCGTCCATCTGTAAAACCTCCAAGCAAATAACCTTGACATACATACTTGGAATTGGGACAGTGTAAAATAATACAGAGTTTTAAAAAATTGCTCTTGGCTGACTTTCCTCTTCAGGGGAGGGTTTAATTATTTATTCTTATATATGCTTTGAAAACACGGTAATAGAATATTAGAATTTTGGTTTGTGATCGAATGTTGTAAATGTTAGTTGTGAAGGACATTTAAAATACACAACTTACCATAGGACAGGCTGTTAATGAGTTTCTCATATCTGGAAAATGCCACACATGGATTCCACTAGTGGTGCATCAACTGCTTACCCTTCTGGAATACCTGAGTTATTCTCATTTTAGTGGGGTTTGTGGAGCATCTTTAGTTTTGTGCGTAGTGTTTTGAAGAACATTGTTCGTCTTTTTGTCCCTTTTCTTTTTCCCATTGTATTGTCTGTCCTTTGATTTACAACTTCTGGTTACCCCTGGTGTATTCAGACTGTATTGTCTGTCCTTTGATTTACAACTTCTGGTTACCCCTGGTGTATTCAGACTGTATTGTCTGCCCTTGGATTTACAACTTCTGGTTACCCCTTTGGTGTATTCAGACTGCATTTTCTGTCCTTCGATTTACAACTTCTGGTTGCCCCTGGTGTATTCAGACTGTATTGTCTGCCCTTGGATTTACAACTTCTGGTTACCCCTTTGGTGTATTCAGACTGCATGGTCGGTCCTTCGATTTACAACTTCTGGTTACCCCTTTGGTGTATTCAGACTGCATTGTCTGTCCTTCGATTTACAACTTCTGGTTACCCCTTTCGTGTATTCAGACTGTATTATCTGTCTTTTGATTTACAACTTCTGGTTACCCCTTTGGTGTATTCAGACTGTATTGTCTGTCCTTTGATTTACAACTTCTGGTTACCCCTTAGGTGTATTCAGACTGCATTTTCTGTCCTTCGATTTTCAACTTCTGGTTGCCCCTGGTGTATTCAGACTGTATTGTCTGCCCTTGGATTTACAACTTCTGGTTACCTCTTTGGTGTATTCAGACTGCATGGTCTGTCCTTTGATTTACAACTTCTGGTTACCCCTTTGGTGTATTCAGACTGCATTGTCTGTCCTTCGATTTACAACTTCTGGTTGCCCCTGGTGTATTCAGACTATATTGTCTGTCCTTTGATTTACAACTTCTGGTTACCCCTTTGGTGTATTCAGACTGTATTGTCTGTCCTTTGATTTACAACTTCCGATTACCCCTTTGCTGTATTCAGACTGTATTGTCTGTCCTTTGATTTACAACTTCTGATTACCCCTTTGCTGTATTCAGACTGTATTGTCTGTCTTTTGATTTACACCTTCTGGTTACCCCTTTGGTGTAGTCGGACTGTATTGTCTGTCCTTTGATTTACTACTTCTGGTTACCCCTTTGGTGTATTCAGACTG
>MJUT01054173.1:342925-357256 GCA_002080005.1 Gigantidas platifrons | reverse complement strand
TACATTGTTTCTATCATGTCATATTATTGGTCTGTATTTATAAGGTTTGATTTACATTGTTTCTATCATGTCATATTATTGGTCTGTATTTATAAGGTTTGATTTACATTGTTGTTGTAAGTTGTATTGTTGACAATTACTGTTGAACATTTACTTTTATTTTCAAAAGAACATTATTTTTTAGCCCAATAGCAGAAAACTGCTTTGTAAAATGCACAACTACACATGGTTATCCTAACAGCATTATGGTCCCACAGGCAAAGCAAAGCAAGGGATTCCTACCTACATAAACACTCACAGGAATAAAAATGTAAATGTTGATAAAATTAAACATATAACTTCCAACAAAATCAGTGTTTAAGCATTAAAAAACATGCTGTACACAACATTTATAAATTAGCATGGGCCCCTATGTTCGTGTGGCCCCATGCGTTTAGACAGCACTGCATATACATGTAGCAATATTCAGGATGAGAATTATTTTACCATTTGATATGACTTCAGCATACTTTTTAGTATAAATATGTATTACAATGTTGTATTGTTTTACAGAGAAATAGAAATTTCACAAACTTTTATTTTTATGTAATTTGCAAAAAGATTGTCATTACATTTTAGCTGAAATAAATCTTCAGACAGGGAATATGTTATTGTGTTGTGCTACAAAAGGTCTTTCTAAAATATTCTAGCAACAGAAACATACAACCAACAATCAATTAAGTTTCTGTACTTTAATAAAATAACGAAAATTACTTCATATACAATTACAAATATCAAATTAATAAATTACAACAGACTTTTGACAATGTTCAAAGTTAAATTCCTTGGAGTAAATGTTCTTTTCTTTTCTGGTATATTAGTTTGATCCTTTCCTATGCAATTTAATTCCTGTTGAATTTAAATATCCTTTTGTTCTAATCCTCAAAGTTTCCAAATATTGTCCATTGAAATTGTTTATGGTTCAATGTTCAAGTCAATGACTTCCCTGAAGTAAATATTACCAAATACAATGCTATCAATTCCAGCTGTTTTATAAATCCTAAATTTCAGACTGGCTGCTCTCAAATTTGCTGTTCCTTGTATTATAAAATTGGACTTGTTAGATTATAAAATTGGACCTGTTAGATTATAAAATTGGACCTGTTAGATTATATAATTGGACCTGTTAGATTAAAAAATTGGACTTGTTAGATTATCAAATTGGACTTGTTAGATTATAAAATTGGACCTATTAGATTATAAAATTGGACCGGTTAGATTATAAAATTGAACCAGTTAGATTATAAAATTGGACCTATTAGATTATAAAATTGGACCGGTTAGATTATAAAATTGAACCGGTTAGATTATAAAATTGGACCTGTTAGATTATAAAATTGAACCAGTTAGATTATAAAATTGGACCTGTTAGATTATAAAATTGGACTTGTAAGATTATAATATTGGACTTGTTAGATTATAAAATTGAACCTGTTATAATATAAAATTGAACCTGTTAGATTATAAAATTGGACCTGTTAGATTATAAAATTGGACTTGTTAGAATATAAAATTGGACTTGTTGGATTATAAAATTGGACTCGTTAAATTATAAGATTGACCTTGTTAAATTATAAAATTAGACCTGTTAGTTGATAAAATTGGACTTGTTAGATTATCAAATTGGACTTGTTAAATTATAAAATTGAACCTGTTAGATTATAAAATTGAACCTGTTAGATTATAAAATTGGACCTGTTAGATTATAAAATTGGCCTTGTTAAATTATAAAATTGGACCTGTTAGATTATAAAATTGGACTTGTTAGAATATAAAATTGGACTTGTTAGAATATAAAATTGGACTTGTTAGATTATGAAATTGGACCTGTTAGATTATGAAATTGGACTCGTTAAATTATAAAATTGGCCTTGTTAAATTATAAAATTGGACCTGTTAGATTATAAAATTGGACTTGTTAGAATATAAAATTGGACTTGTTAGAATATAAAATTGGACTTGTTGGATTATGAAATTGGACCTGTTAGATTATGAAATTGGACTCGTTAAATTATAAAATTGGCCTTGTTAGAATATAAAATTGGACTTGTTGGATTATAAAATTGGACTCGTTAAATTATAAGATTGAACCTGTTAGATTATAAAATTGAACCTGTTAGATTATAAAATTGGACCTGTTAGATTATAAAATTGGACTTGTTAGAATATAAAATTGGACTTGTTAAATTATAAAATTGGACCTGTTAGAATATAAAATTGGACTTGTTAGAATATAAAATTGGACTTGTTGGATTATAAAATTGGACTCGTTAAATTATAAGATTGACCTTGTTATATTATAAAATTGGACTTGTTAAATTATAAAATTGGACCTGTTAGAATATAAAATTGGACTTGTTAGAATATAAAATTGGACTTGTTGGATTATAAAATTGGACTCGTTAAATTATAAGATTGACCTTGTTAAATTATAAAATTAGACCTGTTAGTTGATAAAATTGGACTTGTTAGATTATCAAATTGGACTTGTTAGATTATAAAATTGGACTGTTAGATTATAAAATTGAACCTGTTATAATATAAAATTGAACCTGTTAGATTATAAAATTGGACCTGTTAGATTATAAAATTGGCCTTGTTAAATTATAAAATTGGACCTGTTAGATTATATAATTGGACCTGTTAGAATATAAAATTGAACCTGTTAAATTATAAAATTGGACCTGTTAGAATATAAAATTGAACCCGTTAAATTATAAAATTGGACCTGTTAGAATATAAAATTGGACTTGTTAAAATATAAAATTGGACTTGTTGGATTATAAAATTGGACTCGTTAAATTATAAGATTGACCTTGTTATATTATAAAATTGGACTTGTTAAATTATAAAATTAGACCTGTTAGTTGATAAAATTGGACTTGTTAGATTATCAAATTGGACTTGTTAGATTATAAAATTGGACTTGTTAGATTATAAAATTGGGCTTGTTAGAATATAAAATTGGACTCGATAAATTATAAAATTGGCCTTGTTAGGTTATAAAATTAAGGAAACAATGAATAATTTAGATGTTAATACAAGAGATTATCAATAAAGAGCAGTAAAGTTTTTACTTGTAAATGGCATCTATCTGATTTCTAATCATCTCATTTACACATATAGAATTATGGATGTAAATTCATGGACATCAGGTATGCACTTTTAAAATATAATTTAAAAAAAACGAAACATAAGAATTGCAGATGATACTAAAATTTTTTTTTTAATGCAATTATCATAATATTCCTAAATTGGATATGCCATAAAATTGAAATTCAGCTTACTCAATAAAATTGTCTAAATTTGTTCCTTTATTAAAAGTCAGTATCAGTATTTGATAATAGAATTGGTTTTTTGGTTTCACAGAATTTTTCAAGTAGAATAGGATTATTGATTATGAGGGGGGAAAAAGGGAAAAAATCACAGAACATAGCAGTCTTTGGTAAACATTTATGCCTGCTGTCCCATGACTAACAGTATATTGTAGAACTACAGTTGTAAATTATTTCAAACTCGTGAATATCTCACAATTAAAAAATCAACAGAAATGATTACTATAAAGAAATGGAATCTTTATAAGTGAGTCCTAGCTCACATTACTGGTATATATTCTTTGTAAGATATTACAGAGCTGATCGTTGCATCCCCAGGTAATGGTAAGGGGAAGCCTTCTCAATGGAGGGGATGCCAGCCCATGAACCATACTGGGTAACATGTTAGGAGAGTGCCATGTTCCCTGTGTATTAAAGACCTCTTTTGTAAATTTCAAAAAAGAGTAGACACATTGTATCCCCTACAAAAAGAAAAAAATTTTCGTCTTTACCCAACTCTCCATAATTTTTTTTAGTGACAGTCAAAAGTCGTTAACCCTGTTGACCTATCCCTTCCCTCGTTACCATATAGTTTTTATATATTGTTGAACTTGTTCTCAGCGCTCGCTAATTTTATGCAATTTCCTTTTTTGAATTAGGTTTAATAAAAATTTAAATAAAACTGTTGAAACTGAAATAATCATGATTGATGCCAATTTATTTTAATATGTAAATACTAAATGTTTTTTCCTCTCATTGGAACTTGATCAGATTATTACTGTATCAGTGCAACAAAGTACTACACATTTAATATGACAAATGTAGATTTAAACCTGTTTTCTAACTAGAGACAAGAACACTAACTTTTACCCCACCATGGATTAATTTTTTGAGTACTATTATGATATTTTATACTCAAAAGTATTATAAATGTAAGAACTGGTGAAGATGTGTCTTTTGAAAATGCCATACAACTTATTGAAAACTAGCTGAATACAAATATTCAAGTTTAAGTCATTCATTTGTTAAATTGTTGTATGCAGACCTTTGTGTATAACCACCTCAAACTAATTTGTCATAGAGAAATAATACAAAAACTATTGTATTGATTAATAGACATCATGATGTCAATTTTTTAATGTATATAAATGCTGTCACTTGTTGGTAGGTTAATTTGAGTACTTACTGGATTTTTTAAAAATTTTTTTACTAACATCACTGAAATTTAAGGTCATGGAGTTAATTTAAAAATTACAACATTAGGTATATTTTCATGAGTAATTAACATTTTAGCATTACAATGAGTTTGCAGTAGATCCTGTGAAAGAGACATCGTACATATCAAAACGAGGAGCCAATCAATGTATGTTATTACTATGTATAAGATTTCAATTCAGAATGTAATGGAAATTAGGAGAAATTTTAACTTTATGTGTATGAAAAAGGATTAGGGCAATGGTGTTTAATGCCACTTTCAACAACATTTCAGTTATATCGTGGCAGTCAGTTTTATTGGTGTAGGAGAAGACTTCATAAGTTTAGAACTTGTGTCTTATCCATTTGTCTTGTTTTGTATGACAATAAAATATGTTTAAAGTATTGGTGTAGGAAACCGAAATATCCACAGAAAACCACCGACCTGTCACAATTCACTGACAAACTTTATCACATAAAGTTGTATCAATTACACCTTGCCATGAGCAGGATTCAATCTCAGAACTATTGCACAGGTAGTTGTAAATCCAACTACCATGTGATCATGACAATGATGGCCCCTGGAATGGAAAATTAGGAAAATGTTTGATTTAATATGTATGAAAAAGGTAATGTATGTATTTATGCATGATGTTGAAGTATAAATGCTACAATTGTTCCGTATCTGAACGCATTGTACTTCTATGTCTTACTAATGTGGAAGTTTTAATATATTGAAGTAAGTAAAATGAACTTAAACAATAGACTAGTGACTTTATTAGGGACTGACCATTTAACTTGCAGGGGGGGTGGGGGCTATGGTTTTTTTTTCGTTCAGAAATATTTTTTTTCGGACAACACGAGAGTTAGAATATGTATTTTTTTTGTCGCGCAAAGCACAGAATTTTTTTTTCCAGAATTTAACATTAGGTTATATGACAAAAATTCTGAATCAGATTATTTTTTTTTCCTCTACCAAAATCAGAATATTTTTTCAGCAACTGGGAATCAGAATGTTTTTTTTTTTAGAAAAATACCATAACCCCCCCCTCTGGAAGTTAAATGGTTCGTCCCTTATTCAAAGTTGAAGACAGAATATAAACCTTATGTTGTTGATGTTGAATGGAAATCCAAGATGTCTGCCACCATATGAGATAATTTCAGTCAGTGGACAATAAATGGATTGATTGATTGGTGTTTAATGCTAACTATAGCAGTATTTCAGCTATATGATGGCATGAACAAGTTATATGAATTAATTTCCTTCTGGATAATAAATGAAATATGCTTTATAAGAAAATCTTCTACTCTGGAAATAAAAAATAATAAATCCCATTCTGTGCATGATATTGTACCTAGTTAGTATTTCATGGTGATTATGAATCATTTGATACGACATCCACAGGACTTTGATATATAGCTCTGCATGGAATTATTCCATACAAATAATTCAATAAACAAAACCATTTTTAAACCAGGTGAGGACAATTCCTGTTTAATAAAAATTTAAATAAAACTGTTGAAACTGAAATAATCATGATTGATGCCAATTTATTTAATATGTAAATACTAAATGTTTTTTCCTCTCATTGGAACTTGATCAGATTATTACTGTATCAGTGCAACAAAGTACTACACATTTAATATGACAAATGTAGATATAAACCTGTTTTCAAAGTAGAGACAAGAACACTAACTTTTACCCCACCATGGATGAATATTTTGAGTACTATTATGATATTTTATACTCAAAAGTATTATAAATGTAAGAACTGGTGAAGATGTGTCTTTTGAAAATGCCATACAACTAATTGAAAACTAGTGGAATACAAATATTCAAGTTTAAGTCATTCATTTGTTAAATTGTTGTATGCAGACCTTTGTGTATAACCACCTCATACTAATTTGTCATAGAGAAATAATACAAAAACTATTGTATTGATTAATAGACATCATGATGTCAATTTTTTAATGTATATAAATGCTGTCACTTGTTGGTAGGTCAATTTGAGTACTTACTGGATTTTTTAAACATTTTTTTACTAACATCACTGAAATTGAAGGCCATGGAGTTAATTAAAAAATTACAACATTAGGTATATTTTCATGAGTAATTAACATTTTAGCATTACAATGAGTTTGCAGTTGATCCTGTAAAAGAGACATCGTACATATCAAAACGAGGAGCCAATCAATGTATGTTATTACTATGTATAAGATTTCAATTCAGAATGCAATGGAAATTAGGAGAATTTTTAACTTTATGTGTATGAAAAAGGATTAGGGCAATGGTGTTTAATGCCACTTTCAACAACATTTCAGTTATATCGTGGCAGTCAGTTTTATTGGTGTAGGAGAAGACTTCATAAGTTTACAACTTGTGTATGACAATAAAATATGTTTAAAGTATTGGTGTAGGAAACCGAAATATCCGCAGAAAACCACCGACCTGTCACAATTCACTGACAAACTTGATCACATAAAGTTGTATCAAGTACACCTTGCCATGAGCAGGATTCAATCTCAGAACTATTGCACAGGTAGTTGTAAATCCAACTACCATGTGATCATGACAATGATGGCCCCTGGAATGGAAAATTAGGAAAATGTTTGATTTAATGTGTATGAAAAATGTAATGTATGTATTTATGCATGATGTTGAAGTATAAATGCTACAATTGTTCCGTATCTGAAAGCATTGTACTTCTATGTCTTACTAATGTGGAAGTTTTAATATATTGAAGTAAGTAAAATGAACTTAAACAATAGAATAGTGACTTTATTAGGGACTGACCATTTAACTTGCAGGGGGGGTTGGGGCTATGGTTTTTTTTTCGTTCAGAAATATTTTTTTTCGGACAACACAAGGGTTAGAATATGTATTGTTTTTGTCGCGCAAAGCGCGGAATTTTTTTTTCCAGAATTTAACATTAGGTTATATGACAAAAATTCTGAATCAGATTATTTTTTTTCCTCTACCAAAATCAGAATATTTTTTCAGCAACTTTGGGAATCAGAATGTTTTTTTTTGAAAAAAAACCATAACCCCCCCTCTGGAAGTTAAATGGTTCGTCCCTTATTCAAAGTTGAAGACAGAATATAAACCTTATGTTGTTGATGTTGACTGGAAATCCAAGATGTCCGCCACCATATGAGATAATTTCAGTTAGTGGACAATAAATGGATTGATTGATTGATTGGTGTTTAATGCCAACTATAGCAGTATTTCAGCTATATGATGGCATGAACAAGTTATATGAATTAATTTCCTTCTGGATAATAAATGAAATATGCTTTATAAGAAAATCTTCTACTCTGGAAATAAAAAATAATAAATCCCATTCTGTGCCTGATATTGTACCTAGTTAGTATTTCATGGTGATTATGAATCATTTGATACGACATCCACAGGACTTTGATATATAGCTCTGTATGGAATTATTCCATACAAATAATTCAATAAACAAAACCATTTTTAAACCAGGTGAGGACAATTCCCATTCATTTTCCATCAATTTATTTTCTAATATTTACCTTGTCAATCAATTGAGAAATTAAACCAGTCAACTATTTCCCAGATATTTATAATAATACATATCAAATCCTGATAGCTATTTTTTTATTTTCAAATTGAATGATAAAGCTCTCATGTAAAATGTAAATTTTAGTTATCTCAAGGTGAGAATTATAATAATGTTGCTAGTTGAGAGCTTTATTTTTTTCTTAATTTTTTTTATTATTGAAATGTGATTTATTGTTTCTGTAAAACAATGTAAAGGATTGGTTTGCAGTTATATAATTTTTTTTTATTAGTACATTTTTGTATTACCATTTTCTTCACAGATTCCTCCAAAAGATTCTTTTTACCAGGAAGTAAAGCAAATGGTTGAACTTTATTTGAATAATTTGTTTTTCAGAAATCTGTCAAGTTTATTGCCATGCCAACACAGAAGAGTTTAGTTTATAATGGCAGAAGATGATGTGTTTGCTACTGTGAGCAACACCACAGCTGGAAACAATGGGTCTCTAAATTATACAGGTGATGAGAATCAAGCTTCAATAAGCCTCAAATATACTGTCATACATTATCACACTTGACAAAGTCAAGCCTCAAATATACTGTATTATACATTATCACATGTTACAAGAATCAAGCCTCCAAGATACTGTATTATACATTATCACATGTTACAAGAGTCAAGCCTCCAATATACTGTATTGTACATTATCACACGTGACAAAAGTCAAGCCTCCAATATACTGTATTGTACATTATCACATGTTACAAGAGTCAAGCCTCCAATATACTGTATTATACATTTTCACATGTGACAAAAGTCAAGCCTCCAATATACTGTATTGTACATTATCACATGTTACAAAAGTCAAGCCTCCAATATACTGTATTATACATTATCACATGTTACAAGAGTCAAGCCTCCAATATACTGTATTATACATTATCACACGTGACAAAAGTCAATCCTCCAATATACTGTATTATACATTATCACACGTGACAAAAGTCAAGCCTCCAATATACTGTATTGTACATTATCACATGTGACAAGAGTCAAGCCTCCAATATACTGTATTATACATTATCACATGTTACAAGAGTCAAGCCTCCAATATACTGTATTATACATTATCACACGTGACAAAAGTCAAGCCTCCAATATACTGTATTGTACATTATCACACATGACAAAAGTCAAGCCTCCAATATACTGTATTGTACATTATCACATGTGACAAGAGTCAAGCCTCCAATATACTGTATTGTACATTATCACATGTGACAAAAGTCAAGCCTCCAATATACTGTATTGTACATTATCACATGTTACAAGAGTCAAGCCTCCAATATACTGTATTATACATTATCACACGTGACAAGAGTCAAGCCTCAAATATATTGTGTTGTACATTACCAGTCAAGAAAGGTTGGATTAAGGGTTTTGACGACAGCTTGACCCATTAAACTGTGAGGCTCAAGCTGAACTGTTTAACAGGACCAGGGACTGTTGTGGTCGTGATCGTGATTGTATGGTAGTTGGATTTATAGCAACCTATGCAATCAGTGCAAATCACCTCTAAAGTTATAACTTATAAGGTTGAATCCCTTGCAGGCTAGGTGTACTCGATGCAACATTATGTGATAAAGTTTGTCAGTGACTTGTGGCAGGTTGGTGGTTTTCTTTGAGTAGTCCAGTTTCCTCCACCAACGAAACTGACAGCCACAATATAACTGAAATATTTTTGAAAGTGGCGTTAAACACTATAATCCTAACCCTAACCCCACCATTTTGTATATTTGTTTTGTTAGATAAATATATATACTCTTAATTCTATTTAGTAATTAAGGCTTTTATCTACCAATAACAGTGATGTCTATTTTAGTACCGATAAAGTCTTCCATTTTTTAGAATAAATTAGCTTGGGTAAACTATAGTGAGATGGGAGTGGAACTATTGTATAGAACTGTGAAAGGAGACACAATAATGACGATCCCGTTTATTTGATTTACCGGTAATTGGCCTTATTAACTCAGAAAAGTAATATTGATATTTGTAAAGCAGAAAATATACAGGTTAACTAAATGTATTTGCCTTGAAACATTATCACTCCTTAATTAGATGTAATTAATGGATGAATCAATAATGTCAACAAGTTCAAAACTTGTAATATGGTAATTTGTATATGAACAATTATTTGGGTTCATCATCATGATTCATAAGTCTTATGTTATAGCTGTTCCTGTCTGTGTAATGTTGTTTAATAGATATATCTATTATTGAAATTTACAGCTAAATAATGTAATTAGTAATCAAATAATCCCTCAGGTGTAGGTGACCTCTACAGCTTTGGTGGCATAATGGTTAGCATGCTCGTCTTAAGTGAGGGAGATTGTGGGTTCGAACCCCGGTCGGGTCAAACCAAAGACTATAAAGTTGGTATTTTTTGCTTCTCCGCTAAGCACAAAGCATTAATAGCCCGGTGACTAGAGACATCATTTCCAAAATTTAATCGTCATGAATACTATACGGCTGAGTCATATATCATTTGACTCGGCAATGTTCGTACTTTCAAAATAATTTGGTCGTCAAAAGAAAATATGGTGCAGTTTTTCAGAAATCAAGGTCAAAGTTCAAAAACCATTTTTCACACAAAAACTCATTGAATACCAAATTTCAATTAGAATCCCTTTTTCATTAAAGAAAGACGAAAAATTGCATATTTGGTTTTCCTATCTAATTTTCTATCTAAAACGTCGGATGTCATCAAAAAATAATTGTTCTGTGTAAATTTATATGTTTTCACAAAAAGGGGGAGGGTTTTCGCTTAAAAACCTGATCATTTTCCAAACTGTCGATAGTAAAGCCATTAAAACTTATCCAAACGTAAAGAAAATATAGAAAAATATGTATTCTACAAAATGAATATAAATAATAGCCAAATTATAATGAGGAATATAAGTTTTGGTCACATAAATTTGTGTTGGTACATGTCCAATTGGCAACATTAACTCATACAAAGCATACTTATATATGGGTTAAAAACAAAATCACAACTACTTGTATGCAACAAAATGCATCAACAGAATATAAATCAGCAAGAAATAAGGCAAAACAACTGTACACGGCATTCTGAGTGACGGGAACTGCCTTTTTCATGTGGAAATTGGAGCTGTTCTACACAAGACTTAAGCGAAACAAGATATTTGCAGAACAATGAAACAGCTCGTCAAAAAAGTGTACATTATTATGTTGTTAACACATTAAACGTCTTCTGCAAGGGTATATGAATGAACGTTTTTACATGATTCTGATCCTTGGCAAGAACATAAGTCAGTACATACAAGGTTCTGCTTTGCACAAACACAGGACTTTTTACATTGCAATTTCCCCTTGCATGAACACACTAGACCACGGAGAAATTCTGCTGACATGTTTCCTTCAAAGTAGATTGGATGCAAAGAATCCTTGACAGTTCGCCATCCGTATTCCATTGGTGAAGGCAGAGGTGGTTTTGCTAGACAGGAAGCATGCCAAACTTTGGTCTGGAATGAGGCACGAAGAATATGCTGACGAAGCGTCGCTTCTGAAGGGGGTAATCTAACCAGGCTTGCTTCCCGACTTGTAGCAAGTTTTACTCGAAGTATGTTAATGTTATGATGGGAGGAGGCAAAAGACTTCTTCTGATCATAAAGCCTAGCTACAAACCGTGAAGAGCATGAAATAGCAACATCTTTGTCGGGATCTCCTAAATTGTCTAAATCACGGAAATCTGGTGCTGCATCTTTCAGGATTTTGTACACTGACTTTTTGCCAATTCCAAAGAAGGAAGAGGTAGTGTCACACCCAGAGAGAGCATGTGCGGCAGGAAGAACTCTACATGTGATTTCTGAGAGAGAAGAACATAGTTCATGAATAGGTAAAAATCTACAACTGCCCTTAACACTACTAATGTTTCCCATTTGGCCCCACAGTTCACTGGTGTTTGTCATCTGCTTATAAAAATAAATACAGAGAACAATCACATCTGTATCAGAGGTTTTGATAATGATCCTGCCTTGCTTTCCCAATTCTTTGAGCCTTTTGTCAGCATGTAAAGCATGGAGGATCATACGGGTGTCCGCCTCTTCTTGAGTGATGTACAAGTCAGGACAATCAAAGACTTCCTGGTCTGAAACAACTTTCACAATTTCCGGATTTCCAAATGAACCGGAGGGCACTAATGGGTTACTTTGATTGAATTTGACAATGAAGTCACCAAAAAAGTTTATGAGTGCCTGCTTGTTTTCTTTGACAGATGGAAATTTATTCCATTCAGGAACATTTCTGCCTTCTATGACTTGGAACACCTTTGCATGGGCAGTCACTTTGGTACGACGCTCTCTTTCAGCTGACTTGATGGAGTTTTTTACATCATACCGGTCAAATACATCTGCCACTGTATGTGCTTTTGCACAGCATGATGTCAACTGTCTGCAGTAGTCGGTAGCAAGGTCTCCAAAGGTTATATGCTTCTTTGCATCCATGCACTGGACTAGTGCCATGCCATCTCTGATGTAAGTTGTCAATGAAGGGTCAAAATCCGGCAATGAAGGAACTGGGGAAACTTCATTTTCGAACTGCTTCACTAGATCTGATTTGCAAGATTTCCTCATTGTACCATCTTCATGGAACATGGACACCAGGATAGGCCCGACAGGATGTGAAAGAATGTTGTCAATCGTGACGTCATCTCTGCTATTAGCCAAAACCAGAGCATGCCTCAAAACAATTTCTGGATTGATATGATTTCACCAGATTTACATTTCAGCGATGTTTTGGCATTCATGTGTTCAAATGTTTTCAATTTTGACTTTGAGATAGGGCTATAAAAACTCACAGACTGTCCTACAGAGAGAGCACTGTTAACAAAGTTTCTGCACTTTTTTTCACCTTCGTTGACAGCAGAGAGCAAAGAATCCTGTACTTCTCTGGTAGCATGCATGCCTGTAGAAATATTCATGAGACAAGGAGGGTGAGCCTCTATATCAAAGGGGTCAGTCATGGTTTCGTTCAAATGGCTTACTATTGCTTGGACTTGTTTCTCGTCTCGCTTCAAAGCTGTTTGCTTCATTTCTTTATGTGAGGTATTGCTGGTGCTTGTAATACCTACCCTGTTGTTCATTGCACTACTAAATGATGCTAGGAAATGTCTAGTGAGTGTCCATCTAACAAGGGCAGATTTCTGATTCGTTATTCCTACGATACCACCTGAGCCCTTCGAATCTTTTATTATTGTTTTTTCAGTGCCCATATCGCTCCAAATACCATTGAAACTGCCGGATGTTTGTCTAATGGAAAACTCGCCTTTTTCAAACGCTGATTTTATCTCGGCTGGAAGTTCGAGCATATCAAGTATATATACAGGCATCCATCTAGAGTAATTTGTACGGTTAGTAATGAAGAAATAGGGCAACATTTTTGATGAAGACATCATGAAGACCAATCACCCTCCCGGTCTGCTCGTACATTTGACAACATAATTTGAACCGCCACCAGAAACATATCCCAGTATTTGAATGTAGGTGATGCATCGCATCCCCATTTTCTAAACTTACCGATTAGAGGCTGTACATGGTCTTCAAACAATTCTTCAACTTTAGTTAGTAGTACTGATGTTTCAATCGTCTGATCACAAATACTTCTATGGAATTAAAACAGCGCATTCCAGAACGCTGATGGTATCTGATCGATGTAGTCAAAGGTCCTACACCAGTGTATGAATGCCGCGATAAAGAGAACTTGAAGGGCTTCAAATACAAGTGTGAACCCCCTGACTGCCCTGTTAAATTCTTTACCAACCAACATAAGCTCAGCTGTATTTCCAGCATACACGCCAGAATCAACCAAAAGATCACGAAGACCGCCATCGGCCCAAAGTTTCCCTATCGAAGATAAGAAACAAGACAAACTGTGAAAACCACCAAGTCTAAGAATATGGCGATTGAAAATGTCAGGCTTTGACTATTTCACCTGTTGGGCAATAGCATAAAGTTGCTGCTCGAATGTTTGTATAGCTTGCTCCTGACCAGCTTCATTGGTCATATCAAGACATTTTTTCATAGCTGTATATACTGTCGCCATATCGTTTGGCTTAGCATCTATGATTGGGGGATAGGCAACTACTGTTACATCAGAGCACTTCTCAGACAATAGACAGTTGAACCCTGTCCAGAAAGGAATCGTCTGTCCAGTAGCTTGAAACTCAAGTGGCAACTCTACAATAT
>MJUT01054173.1:306650-327336 GCA_002080005.1 Gigantidas platifrons | reverse complement strand
GTGTTGTTTTGTCTGTCTGGTCTGTAATGTTTCTGTACACTAGTGTTGTTTTTGCTGTCTGCTCTGTAATGTTTCTGTACACTTGTTTTGTTTTGTCTCTGGTCTGTAATGTTTCTGTACACTAGTGTTGTTTTGTCTGTCTGTTCTGTAATGTTTCTGTACACTAGTGTTGTTTTGTCTGTGGTCTGTAATGTTTCTGTACACTTGTGTTGTTTTGTCTGTCTGGTCTGTAATGTTTCTGTACACTAGTGTTGTTTTGTCTGTCTGGTCTGTAATGTTTCTGTACACTAGTGTTGTTTTGTCTGTCTGGTCTGTAATGTTTCTGTACACTAGTGTTGTTTTGTCTGTGGTCTGTAATGTTTCTGTACACTAGTGTTGTTTTGTGTGTCTGTTCTGTAATGTTTCTGTACACTAGTGTTGTTTTGTCTGTCTGTTCTGTAATGTTTCTGTACACTTGTGTTGTTTTGTCTCTGGTCTGTAAATGTTAGTGCACACATCTGTTGTGTTTTTCTTCTTAGAATTTTATGTGTGTGCTGTTTTCCTTCTTTTGTTTGCTATGAGAGGCAGGCACACCTATCAAAAAAGTTGATCCAAATCAATAAATTATAGAAATTTTATCATAATTGCCATATCTTTTCTTTGACCTTGTGTTTGGGGGGGGGGTGACCTAGTGGTTAAGATCGTTGACTTCTGATTGCTGTGGGTTCATGCCCTGATGGTCACCTCAAGTGTACAGGTTTCCCTAACCCCTACCCATATCCAGGAATTCTGCTGGTCATTTTGTTATAATTTTCTAGGTTTTCGTGAAAAATTGATGAAAGTTACAATTAACACCAATAACCCTTATGTTAGCAAATTTTAAGGTATGAATAGACTTCATTACATAGGACAGATAATTAAAAGGCATTCCTAAGAAGCTTTTATTATAGTAATGAGTTTGCAATAGATTTGTACATTGTATTAACAAATAAAATGTAGACAAAAACATTACAGCCATAAAATTGATCCATGATTTACAGAATTGTCAGTGATGAAGTACTAAAGTGCATTTTATATGCTTGGGAAAAAAATATAATGGACATCATTAATGAAAATGTCCATAGCAAAACCATTATTATATGTCTTTTAAAATTCTATGGTTATAAATTAGGATTTAGTACCCTGGAAGATTTTAATGCTTCAATTCACTATCCTTCTACTTCACAAATGTGATTTATCAAAGAGTGATAACCAAGAGCATTGAAGAAATAAGCATTTCTGGTTTTATTGAGCCGAACCAATTCCTATGGGGGATATTTACTGACACATTGTATATTCTGTGACTTGAGCTGTAAATAAGAATGGCATATCCAGTATTTAGTATTCAGTTCTGATGTCCAAAGGGCATGTCAGGTAGTGATATCTGTCGATAAAATAAATCAGCACATATTTACTACTTGTTTTTTTTATATTTTTGACGGAATATTAGCGTAACAGTAATTTTTCTGAATCCAAGAAGTAAACCTGACTTTAGTGTCGGGGGAAATAGTTTAGTTTGTGAAATGATAAATAGCTAGCTGTTAATGTTATGTTATTGAAAAGATTTATATGTAGTCTTTATGCATTTCCAAAATCACAATCACCATTGCAAGGTTATTATATAATGTATATATATATTCTGCAGTTTTGAAGGTCAAGACAGACATTATCACTAGTATCACAACAAGCTGATAGAACGAGTTGTGATACTAATGATAACGTATGTCATGGCGTTCAAAACTGGTGTTGCTTCTTTTGTCAGAATTAAACATCTGAATGTAACGTTACGCTGACAGATATTTTCAATATCAGAGTCAGTTGGTTGATACTGATGTTATTACCTAGATTGAGATCAAAGGCAAGAAAATGTCAAATTACTGAAAATTATGATTATCAGTCATTTAAACATTTTGTTCTTTAGTCTCACTAAGTTCTATTGTCAGTATCAAACAGCTGACTCTGATGCTGAAAATTGTCCCTCGATTTGATGTCAAACACATTATGATGTAATCAATAATAACAATAACGTCAGTTTTGAACGTCTTGACCTATATTATTATTAGTATCACTGTTCATCTTATCAAACTTGCAGCGATACTAAGGATAATGTCTTATCTTAACCTTTATAACCATGTGTATGATATCAATGGTCAACAAACCATCACATGTCAACGATTTGAAAACTATTGACAATTTAGAAGAAAAAAAAGACACTATAGTACATGGCTTTTGACCTACATTGGAATACCTTTGGGAGATAAATTCTCAAATTATATCATTTGATTGTCAGATTATAGGATGGGTTGAGTGACAAGGTTAAAGGTTAAGGCATTATTCCAAGATGAGAATTTAACAACTTTGTCCTGAATCTTCAACATTATTGTGGCATATGATATATTTGATATAACTTTCTGTAATTTCATTATAAAATATAATGCTACATTCATACCCTATTTATAAACTTTGATTCTCTCCATTGTAATTAAAATGTCTGGAATATTACGATAATTGATGAATGATGATGTTTTGATATGACTTGTCTGTTTCATTTCAGAAAGCATTGACATTTTCTTAAAAAATCTAATTTGCTAACAATAAAGCTTAATTACTCTTTGAAATAGACAAGTTAAAATTTTGTCTATTATGTTTTGGCAGAATGACAGCCATTTTAGCATCAAAATTTGACATAAGAAAAATATTAAATACTCATATTTTCAAAAAGTAAGGAACTTCAATTGCATTTTTATGTCCCCCAAACAAAGTTTGGGAGACATATGTGTTTGCTCCGTTTCTTATTATTATTTTTCTTTCTTTCTTTCTTTCTTTCTTTCTTTCTTCTGCCAAAAGTTTGTCCGACACATTTCTCGGAGATGCCTAGATCAAACTTTATGAAACCTTGTAGGAATATCATATGCCATGTGAAGTTGTGCCTTTAAGGGTTGATTTTTCAAAATGGCTGCCGTTGCCATGGAAACGGCCAAAATGCCAAAAAATTGAAAAACACAAAAATGATCATAGCAGGTTACTCGCCGAACAGAAATTGATGAAACTTGATAGGAACAGCATCCACATCTAATGGAACGAGACAAGCTAAAAAAATCGGAATCGATTGGACAAACTTTGCTGCAGTTGCCATAGAAACAAAAAAGGGGGATTTAAAAATATTTTGGATTCCTTTCATCAAACTTCATGAAACTTTGTAGGAATATCCACCGTAGTGTGTGGCAGCTTTTGGGGGGTTGAAAAAATTAAAAATGGTGGCCGTTGCCATGGTAACCAAGGTACAAAATGGCCACAAAATACAAAAATCCTCCGATTTGGGCGAAATTTGGTTTTCAAGTAGATTATGATATTGCAAATTGATATCCATCGTTGGTTTGCCATGGTGGCCATTTTGAATCCAAAATGGCCACCAAAATACAAAAATCCTCCCGATTTGGGCACAATTTGGTTTCCAAGTAGATTTTGATGTTGGGAATTGATATCAATGGTTTGGGAGCCATATTGTGGTCATATCTTGTGTATTGTTAGTTTGGGGGACATTTGTAATGCTCTGCATTACAGTAACTAATATTTATATACATGTAATTACAAAATTTTGGTTGTCATGTTTCGGTTTGGGTGTGCCTTTTTTCGTCTAGTACAAAGCAGACATCATCATCATCTCATCGAAATGTAACATGTCCTTGCCAAGATATAGCCGAAAAAAAATCTCACATGGTGATAAACTACAATCACTCACTTATTCACCTTTTTTTTCCACAATAACTTCAAGTTCTATTTGACTGATCCTTCTAAATTTTAACACAATGATTCTTGAAACAAACTCAAAAGTTTCGGATTAGTTTCGTTGATTCAAGCCTTACTTGTTTTCAAACAGGAGGCCCAAAGCTGCCA
Organism: Gigantidas platifrons; assembly: GCA_002080005.1. Classification (NCBI taxonomy): domain Eukaryota; kingdom Metazoa; phylum Mollusca; class Bivalvia; order Mytilida; family Modiolidae; genus Gigantidas; species Gigantidas platifrons. The sequence goes on along the minus strand of MJUT01054173.1, from coordinate 323,421 downwards.
CAAACAGTGACTTGCTGCATTTATATCAAGCTGTCACTAAGCAGTATACTTTATTTCATTCAATTTAATTTTGGGAAAAACTTTTACAAAATTATGATGCTTATATTCCATTCTGAAGAGTAAATCAGTCATTCTAGATTTAAGAAGCACAGTTCCATTTCTGTTGGGGCCATCATGGCCGTGATCATATGGTAGTTGGATTTAGAATTACATCTGCAATCTGTTCCTATCACCACTAACTGCTCATGGTGAGGTGTACTCGATACAACATTATGTGATATTGTCAGTATTCAGTACTGCCTCTGATACTGTAAATTAGCAGTTAGTCTGACATCAAACACTGTACAATTAATGACTTTTGATAAGGTTTACACAATGATTTAGCAACCCAGAAGAAGTGATAATTGACCGAGGCCAATGGCCAAGGTCATTATCACTTCGTGGGTTGATAAATATCATGTCAACCGATATCAAAAGTCAATAGTTGTTTTATTAAATGACTTGCACAATGCACAACTCTGAGACGTTAATATTAAATGAGTTGCGATTGGTTCATGAAAATACTCCATCCAATCAAAACATTTGATTTAAACAATTTCTCCCGATATTATTCTATATTTGGGTACTTGATGGCTATGATACACTAATTGTCTACCTCTCGTGCAAGAATACGGGATGATCATAATGCTTGATCAAAAAGGGTGCTGTATGATTTCGACCATTTAATAAATTATATTATTATACCTCATATATTAATTACCATAAATAGATTAATTTGATTGGACAATGGGTAAAAATCAGAACACGTGATCACATAGGACAAAAATCATATTCCGTGAAATAAATATCATATTCCACCACTTTGGAAGCCTCGCGGGTTTTCCCGCCAGAGTTATCGTTCTTTGACAGGAAAACATCAGAGGCACTCGGAACGCATCATTTGCAGGCAACCGTTACAATGTGGTTTTAAGACAACGTTCCAATGGACTTAGAATATGTTTGCCAGCAGTATTTTACATATTTATGTGTTTCCTTGGTTTCATTCGGTATAATAAAACATTTATAGCATGCGGGTACAGGAAATATGAAAATTTATTCACCCACGAGTATCATATTCCCCTCGGGAAATGCCCTCGGGGAATATGATACTCTTGGGTGAATAAATTTTCATATTTCCCTCACCAGCATGCAATAAATGTATAATGTTACCAATAAAAATAATAACGTCAGTTTTGAACGTCTTGACCTATATTATTATTAGTATCACAACTCATCCTATCAGACTCGCTGCAATAATAGCGATAATGTCTATCTCAACCTTTATAACTGTATATGATATCAACAGTCAATAAACCACCACATGTCAGCGATTTGAAAACTATTGACTTTTTAGAAGAAAAAAAGGACACTATAGTACAATGACTTTTGACCTTACATTGGAATACCTTTGGAAGATAAATTCTCAAATTATATCATTTGATTATCAGATTATAGGATGGGTTGATTGACAAGGTTAAAGGTTAAGGCATTATTCCAAGATGAGAATTTAACAACTTTGTCCAAAATCTTCAACATTATCGTTACAAAAATATTATATTTGATATAACCTTGTGTAATTTCATTATAAAATATTATGCTACATTCCTACTGTAACTTTGTTCTGAATCTTCAACATTACTGTTACAAATGATATATTTGATATAACCTTGTGTCATTTCATTATGAAATATAATGCTACATTCCTACCCTATTTACAAACTGATTCCCTCTATTGTAATTAAAATGTCTGGGATATTAAGATAATTGATGAATGATGATGTTATGATATGACATTGTCTGTTTCATTTCAGAAAGCATTGCCATTTTCTAAAAAATCTAATTTGCTAACAATAAAGCTTAATTACTCTTTGAAATAGAGGAGTTAAAAATTTATCTATTACCTTTTGGCAGAATGACAGCCATTTTAGCATCAAAATTTTACATAAGAAATACATTAAATACTCATATTTTCAAAAAGTAAGAAACTTACATTATCACGTCAATCTATTGATTGTTATTAAGCACCAAGTAAGCAATATTTCTGCTATGTTCATGAAGAGAATGTATATTACCAACAAAAAATCATGTAGGTCAAAAGGTGGTACTATAATGGGACTATGGGTGGAAGTTTGAAACAGGAAAAAAGAGGACATAATACAAAGGGTAAAAAATAATTTGCCAACGATCACTCCTAACAAACTGTTGCTCAAGGGAAGTTGCTAAGAGCAAGGAGTATGGCATTCTCTACACATGAGGTACTCAATTGGACCTGTTCTAAGGTTATGTGATTTGTCCCTCATGGCTAGTGGACATTTTTCTTTAGAGGCGAGGGCACGGGTGGCTCAATGAGTTAGGTAGTTGGATTACCTGACAATTCATACAATCCTATCACCAATACGGCATGGATTTGCACCCGGCTTTGTAAATTACAAAAAGGGTACACTCGACTCGCAGCAGCAACTGATAAAATTTACCAGTTGCTTGCCCATTGTCGGTGGTTCTCTCCGGGTACTCCGGCTTCATCCACTGCTAAAACTGGTCACCATGAAATAGCTGAAATATTACTGAAAGTGGCATTAAGCACCAAAAATCAAATCATCAATCTTTAGAGAGGTTGTATCGTGCAGCAGAGAAAATAGTTCTTGGGGATTGAAAGTGGTAATTTAAGACAGGTTTGTTAACTAAAGCTCATGCAGATGTTTTTTTTTTAGCTTCTTATTACATTCTTTAACCAAACAATTTTTTTTTACATTTACTTGGATTTAGTAGACAATGGACAACATTTCATGATATGTTATACCTGCAAACTATTTGTGTAGTTTTGACCACTGTCTTGGTAAGCAAAGTGTAGTACATATAAAATATAATTTATTTATTTTCAGTATTTCCGCCTGTGTCAGTGGACAAGGACCAACACAGTATATTAGTCTGGAGTTTAGTTTGTGCTTCCATTACTTTGATAGCTTTAGGCCTGGCTACCTGCAAATATTTCAGGTATCTTACTGTAGATAATTTAAGGTGTATAATGGACTCTAGCATACTTCGGTATTCTGTAAATTTATTTATGCAGTTACTTTGCTGTGTAACTATATCATCATGTTCTAACATCTGTGGAATTTGATTTTGATTTTTAGATCTAGAACTATAAATGTATTGATTTATGTAAAACAACTAAGGAATGCTGTGCAGTTTTTATGAGTTGATTATATGACTCTTTATTTCAAAGTATAAATGAGCTCTCTAAGTCTCTGGTCTGATGTGACAAGAGATAAAAAGCTAGAAAAGTAAATACTTGACATGGGAAAGCTTTATTAGAGGGGTGACTATATAAATTATATAGTTCAGTATTGTGATGTAACATTAATGAGACTCTAAAGCAATTTACAGAAACATTTATATTAAATGTTATGTATATATTCTACTGTAAATGGTATGTTTCTTCAGTGTACATTTCCATGTTAAAAAATCCATACGAGACATGTCTATGACTTCATGCCACTGTCAATGAAATGTCACAAAACAACACAGGTACCTTTGTGATCGTGATTGTATAGTAGTTGGATTTATGACTACCTATTCAATCAGTTCCTATCACCACTAGCATTGAGAGTTCGAATCCCGCTCATGGTGTGCTGTATAAAGTTTGTCAGTGACTTGCGGCAGGTCGGTGGTTTTCTCCGGGGACTCTGGTTTCATCCACCAATAAAACTGACAGCCATTATATTACTGAAATATTGTTGAAGTGGTGTTTAATACCATAACTCTAACCCATGAAAACAACATCCAATTACAGAAAAAAAACATATTTAAAAAAGATCAATGTTAAAGGGATATTAAAGCTCATTTTGGTAATTTTTTGTATCTCATGAAAACTTGCAATTGGTTCAATAGATGATATTTATGAAACATTAACCTGGTTTTTATCAATGAAACTTTGTAAAAGTGACATAATTCGTTGATAATTCTGTCATATCTTGCGGTCTTTGCCTTGAATTGAATTTTTGCTTCCTGGATAAAAATTCATTTCGACCCTTTCAAGTGATATTTTAACGATATGAGTGATTATATGGGCGTGCAAAGTATTTTTGGATTGTTTTTACAATTAAATTGAAAAGAAACAACCTTCGTCACGGCTTGAAAAAATATATGTTAAAACAAGCTTTAATATCCCTTTGGAAGATTGCTCTGTGTTCGGTAATTTTGTTATTACCCTTATCCCTTTAAAATGTTGTGTTTTCCCACATATATTCCTTTGATAGTTTATCCATTATTTGTAGAAAAAATGGATTCTTTTATAATTGAATGGGATCTTATGACCTGTCATGAAGGGTCATCTGAACTATGCCAATCACTTTACATTCATCATTATATATCTGTCAGGGCTTGTAACTTTTCTACATTTCAATCTTCACCAAAACCAATTGGAACTATATTTTACTTAGCCGAAATTTTCATTGAATGTTGCTTTAATAGAATTGTTTTTCTTCGTTCCTGTCAGAAATTGACATGAGTTTCAGAGAGAACTTTGTGGTGAAATTTTTTTGGTCAAGAACCACAATCTTCTTTTTCTTCTTCTTCTTCTTCTTCTTCTTCTTCTTCTTCTTCTTCTTCTTCTTCTTTCTTCTTTCTTCTTTCTTCTTCTTCTTCTTGATACTGTGTAACGTCCTATACAATGTATGTCAATGATAATTTATTTGTCTTTACCAAGTTTTGTTTTTATACAGATGAAAAATTAAAGATGTCCTTCATTATGAAACACAATTTAACTTTGGACAGAAACTATTGATTTGATTTGATTGAACTGTAACCAGAATATATATAATAAGTATATGATCAGTTATTATAACTTTACACATTTTATTTTATCAGTGGATGTTCTTTAGGTTTTCTTATTTCTTGCTGAATTGACATCTAAATCATTGTGAGAAAACACTGGGTCATGACTCCTCCAAACAAATGATCTATGGATGGTCCTGAGAAAGTTCATAATGATATATTTATATAACTTCATTGGTGGTGTAATGGTTAGCGTGCTCGTGCTCGTCTAGAGAGGCGTAGATTATGGGTTAGAGCCCTGATTTTGTCAAACCAAAGACTATAGAATTGGTATTTATTGCTTCTCCGTTAAGCATGCAACATTAAGGAGCAAAGATTGGTTGGTTCAGAAATAGAATAATGTGTCTGAGTAGAGTGACATGTCTACATGCATACTGTTGTAACTTTTTTTCTATATTTTTCAAACGTATAGAGTATCTGAATTTTTAAATATATATACGGCTGAAATATTAAAATATCTTCTCAAAAACTAATTAGTCATTTGAACCATAACTGAATGTGTTATGTAAGAATGACCCTCAAGTAGAATATCATGAAATATGGCCAACATCAGACTTATTAGTTACTGATACAGCCAAGCCTTCCCATGTGGTCATTTCTATTAAGCAGTCACCTGTATTAAAAAGTCACCTTTTTCTTCTCCTGTCATAGAAAATTTCCTATGAATTGAACCTCTTTTAAGAGGTCACCTGTCTTATAAGACCACCTTTTCTTTGTCCCAAAGGTGATCTCTTAATACAGGTTTAACTGTATGTAATTCACATGTACATGGCATATGAAATATCTGTGTTATTCATGTAATTGCACACTCATTAGTACCTTTAGTAAATATTAGCTGATAATTTACAATAGTTTTTCAATTTAATTCAAATTACTGTAATAAATATATAGAATTTACTATCATTGATTTTTTTCTTATTTGATGTAAGGCGCCATCGTGGTCATGATCGTATGGTAGTTGGATTTATAACTACATATACAATCAGTGCCTATCACCACTAACATTGTGAGTTTGAATCCCACTCAGGCAAGGTTTACTCGATACAACATTATTTGATAGAGTTTGTCAGTGACTTGCGGCAGGTCGGTGGTTTTCTCAGGGTACTCCGATTTCTTCCGCCAATAAAACTGAGTGCTACGATATAACTGAAATATTGTTGAAAGTGGCATTAAACAACATAACCCCCCAAACCCTATTTGATATAAAACATTGTGACAGTCTTTAAGAATGCAACTAGAGCATGTTATAATATGAAAATATTCATGTCCATTATAATGAGACAAAAAAAAATAATGATGGAAATTCTGGATCAAATTAAGTTTTTTTTATTATGTTTATATTTTAGAGATAGATATGAGAATCCAGATAGTAAGAGGAGAAGAAAAGAAAAATCAGAAAAAGAGAAAAAAGGTAAGTTTATGACTGCACTGACATATACATATGTAAATGTTGCTGCAAGTGTTCTCCATGACGACAATTTAAAAAAAAATAAAAATAAATTGTACACCATTGTAACAGATTATAAGGAATGTAATTTAGAAGAAAACATGTTACTCTTTCACAACTTGTAATGTAGAGTTGCTGACTTTCATCATTCTATTCTGATAGAAAATATATGTCCAATAAATAACTAAAATATATCAGTGCCCTGTACTGATCAGTGTACATTCAAGGGCTTGAATGGGAAAGGTGTTAAAAATCCCTCAACTGCTCTATGAATCAGAATACTAGTCTGAGCTACACCATTAGATTGTGTGCAATTGTGTTTCTGGTAGCAATTTTTATATGACAGCAAAAATATTGCAATGTATAGCCTTCCGTTTGTAAATTTTGTTACAGTGAAAGCAGTGAAGGCGTTAACGAAACAACGGGAGTAAGGCAGAATAGAATGACTGGATTATTGGGATTAATTGAATAACATGAGATTTGTCATTACGTAACAAAACATGTGGCAAAAGGGAGATAATTCACTGTTTTATCAGATCTCTGAATGTAAAGTTCTGTTAAAGGTGGCCATGGAGCCAAATACTCGGTTAAAATCGATTTCACGCCCTATACAAAAAATCGAATATCTTATTTATTCATGCACATATTACAATATAATGTATATGTAAATTAACTCGCAATACCAGAAAATCCTGGAAAATAAAAGCCATTCGTATGCTACTACATACATGATCAGTTTCAGCATTTATTTTTATTATTCCACCTCAGTGATAACTCTATCAGAGGATCAAAATCCTACGTCCTTGACAGATGCACTTTTATTGAACTATAAGGGAAAAGTTGATTTTTTATTGATAAAAAGATTTATTGGATTAATTAATGAAAATTGATAAGGAGGCTGCCACGCGTAGACGTACTAGGATATTATTGATTAGGAGGCTGCCACACATAGACGTACTAGGATATTATTGATTAGGAGGCTGCCACACGTAGACGTACTAGGATATTATTGATTAGGAGGCTGCCACACGTAGACGTACTAGGATATTATTGATTAGGAGGCTGCCACGCGTAGACGTACTAGGATATTATTGATTAGGAGGCTGCCACACATAGATGTACTAGGATATTATTGATTAGGAGGCTGCCACACGTAGACGTACTAGGATATTATTGATATATAAATTGATTACGAGGCTGCCACACGTAGACGTACTAGGATATTATATTCCCACACGTAGACGTACTAGGATATTATTGATATATAAAGATAATTAGGTATTTACTAACACCACCCAAAACAAAATACAGTGAAACCTGTGTATAAAGGCCACTCAAGGGAACCTGTAGAGTAGTTGTCCTTTATATACAGGTTAACATTATATGTGCTATTCATTAATGGGGGAAAAATGAGACTGCCCTTTATAGACAGTGATTTGTTATGTAGAGATGCACTTTAAGGCAGGTATTACTGTATGTTATCATTATTATCCAGTGATTCAACCAGCCCTCATCACTTTCGTATTTGGCAAATGACGATTGTTTTACTGAGCAATTTATCCAAATCATAAAATGGTAATAATATTCATTAAGCAATGATCCTTCACACCAACTAATGAATGGCAGAGTTTATTTTTATTGATGAGAAATACAAGTTCAATAAGATATTAATATTATCTTGAATAATATTGGACCATCAGCTAAGTATCCTGATATGGATCACATCGTTAGAAAGTGGTATTGTTACACCCCTAATTCCAAATGCAAGAAGTGGCTATATAAACCATGTGAATTTTTTGCATTTGTAATATTTCAAATATGTTACTCCATGTGACAATTAGCATGTCTATAAGTAGTTTAATGCTGATTGCGGATGCACTTCTTCGAAAACAAATTAAATGAAATACAAATACATTATATAGTGAAACCTGTCTAAACCGAACCCTGACTAAACCAGACAGACTTTACAGTCCTATCTACTGAACCCTGAGTAAACTGAAAACCTGACTAAACCAGACAGACTTTACAGTCCTATCTACTGAACCCTGAGTAAACTTAAAACCTGCCTAAACCAGACAGAATTTACAGTCCTATCTACTGAACCCTGAGTAAACCTAAAACCTGACTAAACCAGACAGACTTTACAGTCCTATCTACTGAACCCTGAGTAAACATAAAACTTGACTAAACCAGACAGACTTTATAGTCCTATCTACTGAACCCTGAATAAACCTAAAACCTGACTAAACCAGACAGACTTTACAGTCCTATCTACTGAACCCTGAGTAAACCTAAAACTTGACTAAACCAGACAGACTTTACAGTCCTATCTACTGAACCCTGAGTAAACCTAAAACTTGACTAAACCAGACAGACTTTACAGTCCTATCTACTGAACCCTGTGTAAACCTAAAACCTGCCTAAACCAGACAGACTTTACAGTCCTATCTACTGAACCCTGAGTAAACCTAAAACCTGACTAAACCAGACAGACTTTACAGTCCTATCTACTGAACCCTGAGTAAACTGAAAACCTGACTAAACCAGACAGACTTTATAGTCATATCTACTGAACCCTGAGTAAACCTAAAACTTGACTAAACCAGACAGACTTTACAGTCCTATCTACTGAACCCTGAGTAAACCGAAAACCTGACTAAACCAGACAGACTTTACAATCCCATCTACTGAACCCTGAGTAAATTGAAAACCTGACTAATCCAGACAGACTTTACAATCCCATCTACTGAACCCTGAGTAAACTGAAAACCTGCCTAAACCAGACAGACTTTATAGTCCTATCTACTGAACCCTGAGTAAACTGAAAACCTGACTAAACCAGACAGACTTTACAGTCTATGTAATTGGAACCTGTGTAAACCAAACACCTGTCTAAACTGACCAACTTATTCAGTCCCAAGGGGGTTCCGTTTAGACAGGTTTCACTGTACATGTAAAAAAAATTTTTTAAAAACCCTACATTATCCCTTTGATTTGATTTGATTTTTGGTGTTTTAATGCCACTTTCAACAATATTTCAGCTGTATCATGGCGCCCAGTTTTAGTTGTGGAGGAAGCCGGAGTACCCGAAGAGAACCACCAACCATGGGCAAGCAACTGGTAAATTTTGTCACTTGCGGCTGCGAGTCGAGTGTACCCTTTTTGTATTTTACAAAGCCGGGTGCGAACCCACGCCGTATTGGTGATAGACTTGTATGAGTTGTTAGATCTAACGACCTAACTTATTGAGCCACTCAGGCCCCTCATTATCCCGTTAAGCTTGTCTTTATATATGAATGTACCATAACTGAGGCATTATAAATGTCTTACAGATACAACAGACATTAAGCATATACCAGTAATAGTTTAACTTCAAATTTATATAGGGGCCCGGGTGGCTTAGTCAGTTAGGTCGTTGGATCTAACAACTCATACAAGCCTATCACCAATACGGCATGGGTTTGCGCCCAGCTTTGTAAATTACAAAAAAGGGTGCACTCGACTCGCAGCCGCAAGTGATAAAGTTTACCAGTTGCTTGCCCAGGGCCGGTGGTTCTCTCCGGGTACTATGGCTTCCTCCACATCTAAAACGGGTCGCCATGATATAGCTGAAATATTGCTGAAAGTTGCGTTAAACACCAAAATTCAAAATTCAAATTCAAATTCAAATTTATATTAGTAAAGTATAGTCTTTATGAGAATGATGTGGCAGGGGCTAACACGATTCCAGTGTTTTTGGGTAGAATTGATCAGTATCCCATAAAATATACTGGTAACATATATTCTGAGGACATGTATTAGAATCATGGGAAACTACAATCAAATAAAAAGTAAAATTTATAGTGGAAGGGAGATAACCAAGAAAATCATGTATTTATTCCAAGCAATTTATAGTTGAGGGGAGATAATCAAGAAAACCAAACAATTAATAATGGAAGGGAGATAACTAAGAAAATCATATATTTATCCCAAACAATTTATAGTGGAAGGGAGATAATCAAGCAAATCATGTATTATCCCAACAAGCCATTAATATTTGTTTATACTTTTCAATGCACATGGTGGAGATGCCATCATGTATATACATATTACAGTAATTATATTGACTATTGCAGGATATCCAATCACATTTACTGCAATTATGTCATAAAAAGTATTAAGTAAAATAAAGAATAATATAAAAACATTAATTGCTTGCTTTTCCTAGTAAATACCTTCTGTTACATTCTCTTTCAAGTTAGCTGTATGAGTTGTTTATGTTGTGTCGGTTGACAAGGACTTTTTAATTTTTTATTATTATCAAAGATATCTAATATTGCTGGCATTTTTCTTACAGTCCCACTCTAGTAAAAAGGTGGGTATACTAGATTTCTCTTGTTTTTTTTGTCATAAATTTTTTCCATTCATCCATGCTACTTTCTTGTGTAGACAATTAGTCTTTTGCCATATTACGAAACTAGTTCATGGTTTAGCTTAAAAGGGAATTTGCCTACCGACAAAACTTGTGGGCAGAGCTTATCATCAAAAATCCACGTTAATATGAACAGCATATTTATGAAACTGTATGTCACATGACCATCATGACCTAAAGGTCACATACCTCAGAAATTTGAATTTTCGAAGTGGTTTTTGTAGATTTTAGACTGACGAAGAATATTTTTTTTAATAAGATTGAAAGTTTCGTAGGGAAGAACACTAGTAACCATGCCTGTCAAATATTTTGCTCGAAAAATAACTGTGAAACTATGTGTCATTGATTTTTCCTCCTCGAGATAACCGTGGTAAAAAAATCTGAATGCTTACTCCGCCCACAGCTATTTATACCCACGGTCCCAGTTTAAGCATATTTTGATTTGCCCAAAAATGCAAAAAGTATTAGACACAAGTTAAACAAAGTTATAAAGTCTTTTCCTATGTACAATAAGTTACAACAGCATTTGATAGAGCATTCATGTATATCGATATATCTTACATTAAAATATGTGTAAATTGAACAAGAACAGAGAGAATGAAGGAAAAAGTGAGAGAGAGGGGTTGGTGGTGGTGTGACAGTGTGTGTGTGTGGTTGTAATCTTGGTGAACTAATAAGACAAGAAGAAACCTTTGAGACCTTTCCATACATTCAAACATGTGCTTAAAAAATAATTTCGAACTAGATATTGTGTCTTTGTATGATAAAAGAGTGTGCATATCATTACGAATTTCCAAACAAACCAATGTTATGTGAATTATGGTTTCTTTTCCAACTTATTAAATGCTATATTCTGTTTGTCCGTTCCATATTCTTGTGTAAGTAACTTTTGATATCAACTCATCTTACTTTGTATGATATTTAGGTATGTCATGAGCATGCATATATTAGAATCATTTGTCAAACAGACCAATTTTGTAGAGTTTGGCCCTCTTTATAACTTTCAACTATGTAGAAGATAGGTATGTTTGATTACGAGTGATTTATTTTTAACATTCGAAATGCAAGAACAGTTATACTTTTTATTACATAGATTTGACCTTTTTCGGTAATAAGAGGTTTAAAAAAGGACTTTGTTTTTCATTGTCCAATGCTCAATGATATTTACGATTGTGACAAATATTATGCTTTTGACATATTTTTTTTTATGTGTTTTGTCTTTTATTATCCCCCCGCGATAGCAGTGAGGGGATATAGTAATAGCGGCCGTCTGTCCGTCTGTCTGTCTGTCTGTCTGTCTGTCGTCTGTCCATCTGTCACACTTTCTTGTTTACGCGATAACTTGAGTAAACATGGATAGATTTGAATAATTTTTTGCATGTGGCTTGTAATTATCATTATCTTGGATGGGTTCTAACATGGAAATATTTGAAGCAAGTTTTTTGGGGAAAAATCTTGGTTTTTGCTTGAAAAATCACTAATTTTGAGAATTGTTTCTTGTTTACACAATAACTTTAATAAACATGGATAGATTTGAATAATATTTTGCATGTGGCTTGTAATTATTATTATCTTGGAAGGGTTCTAACATGGAAATATTTGAAGCAAGGGTTTTGGAGGAAAATCTTAGTTTTTGGTTGAAAACTCACCAATTTTGAGAATTGTGTCTTGTTTATGTGATAACTTTAGTAAACATGGATAGATTTGAATAATCTTTGCATGTGGCTTGTAAGTATGTTATACATTAAGACTGCAAGGCTGCTTTCTATAAATATATAACACTAAATATTATGCAAGTGCGTGGGGATACGTCGTGCATTCATGTGCTAGGCTGTTCTTTTATTTTGATATGAATGGGACTGTAAGTTGTTGTAACTTATTCCCAATTCAACTATCTAATAATTTGACAATAAAATCTTTACTAAGTTATATATATTGGTTTTACAATTCTATTGAAACAGGGGCCTTCATGGTCGTGATTGTATGGTAGTTGTTCATTCAATGCCTATCACCACTTAACTTATGAGGTCGAACCCTGTTCATGGCGAGGTGTACGCAATACAACATTATGTGATAAAGTTTGTCAGTGACTTGCATAGTTTTCTCCGGGTATCCCGCTTTCCTCCACCAATAAAACTCATTGCCACAATATTACTGAAATATTATATAACCCAACCATAATAGAAAATATGCATCTTTTGAAACATCATTTTGTTTAAAACTATAAATGAAATTGTATATTGATGTTGATGCATTGCAATTTTGTTCTGAGGAGTTATCTCCCTTTGTCCATGTACTGCTGATATACAGATATTCTTTTTACATGTAGGCTTTATTATACTCCAATAACTATTTCATTTTGATGTAAGTTACATGTAAGAACAATGTTATTTGACCTAAATAAGGATACGTTATTTCTGTTAAGTAAACCAACTGAACTGTTGTGTTGAAAAAGAAATCTGTGACTTGATTTCACTATCCCATTCTGTTCAAGGTTTTGTAAAACAGATGTTGTTTACGCTAACAGATAGCACCAGAAAAATACACCTTTGTTTTTTTTTCTTTCATTTCATTGTAAAAACAGTGTTTCTTGGTTAAAGAACAATGGCTAAAAATATTGTTTTTCAGATGTCCTTCATTCTTTGTTTTTTGTTGTACTTCTTTTGTACCAGATGTTGTCGTTCGCTCAGGTTGCATTTTGTGTTTTTACCTGTAGTTATACTGGATAAAAACTAGTTGCCTGCTCTATGTGGTTTAGATGTGACATGCCTTCCCCTGTATATTTTGTGTCATTTTATGTGTAATGAATTTGTAACTAAAAACAAATTCTAACAAGACATCTTTCATTGGCTATCTAAACAACACAGTGATAAAATTCCCAATAAATTTTACTTCAAACATGTGTACTCTCAAACAAACAAATTATGGTGGTAATTTCTAATTGATTTCTTGATTATTTGTTTATTATGATATGGGGTATTGTATATCATACATTTTGATTGTGTCATTTTTTGAAGGTGTTATTGTCCTTTTTGAATATTATACCCCCACTTGTAGAGAGGGGGCTATATTGCAATCACCTTGTCTGTCCATCCGTTTGTCCATCCATTCACACTTTCGTAATAGATATCTCAGCTTCTTCTGGAAGAAATGATTTTATATTTGACATATGGCTTTGGCATGGTGACTTGTACTGTATCTCCCATTTCCAAGTTTACCACACATCTACTTCCTGTTTACAGTGCGACTTAGAATTTTTTATGTTTGCCGTAATGAAAACTTTCGTAGCCGTTTGTCCATCCATTCACACTTTTGTAACAGATATCTCAGCTTCTTCTGGAAGAAATGATTTTATATTTGATATATAGCTTTGGCATGGTGACTTGTACTGTGTCTCCCCTTTCCAGGTTTACCACACATCTACTTCCTGTTTACAGTGCGACTTAGAATTTTTTATGTTTGCCGTAATGAAAACTTTCGTAACAGTTATCTCAGCTTCTACTGGAAGAAATGATTTTATATTTGATATATGACTTGGCATGGTGACATGTCTCCCCTTTCCAGGTTTACCGCATATTTTCTTCCTGTTTACCGTGCGACTTACAAATGAACGAGTGGTGGTATTCTTAGCACGACGTAGCGGGCAACTTCTTGTTTCATCAAAAACAACCTTTAATATCGATTGCAAATTCTCACTTGTAAATCTATGTAAACAAATAGTTACTGTAAGGTCTTCAATTAATTATTGAACAATTATTGTGCTGTCATGTTTTAATTATCTCTGTTCCTGTAATTAATTAACCTTGGATTTTCAAAACACACATGCAATGTTTTACTTTCATTTTAGGTTTTTTTTTTAATTAAAAATAAAAATGTAGATATCAAATTTAGTGCACACGACTCCATATTTATTTCATCCATTAGAATGTATTGAAACGCAATTTTTTTTTTTATGATTTAAAATCCATTTGTGTAAGATTCAAAAACTTGATATTTCATCTTTAAAGTGAAAACCAACTAATAAAGAGAAAACTATGAATGCATAAATACTCTTCTGTTGTTATTACTATGGATAAAATGTTTAATGAACACAGGCATAAGATAACATTGTAATACTTAGAAGTGACCATGCTGATCATGTTTTCAACCCATTGTAAATTACTTGTATTACATGCATCAATCATAGATCATTGACAAGAAGCATGTTACAGATGGTACAAGGTACAGATCAATGGGCTATTTTTTATGATTTAAAGTTCTGCACATAAGAACCCAATGCCTGAAATTCATACACGGAACAATACACTGTTAATAGAGAACAATAAGTGGTCTGTACCCACACGTTCCAATTTTATTTCCGTTAAAAAGCATAAATTTTGATAACGACCAGACTAACATAAATGTTGACATTTATAATAGGTATTCCTACCGGAAAACGGCTGGGAATGTGTCACTTGTGCAATATAAATACAAATCATTGGGTAATGACGGAGTAAAAGAAGCTTTTAACAGTGATAAATCAAGAAGAACAATAAGATCAAATAACACAGTATTTATGTTGATTACTGATAATTATCCTATGTTAAACAAAGCATTCAAATAACTATGTCATTTACTGCTATTTAATTTTTAAAATGTTACTTTTCCCATAATTTTTCACTTTAATTTATTAAGGTTTTTTTATTCTCTGCATGCGATTCCAACATGTTACCAGGATATAAAAGTACAATAGACTAATTATAGATACAAAAAAAACAGTTATTTTTAATACTAGTTCAGTTCTTGTTCCAAATAGGGGAAATAATATAATAAATGTTCAATATTCTTCTCTTTATCCAACATTTAGGCCATCATTGGAACATTTGATGTATCCTGGACGTTTATCATGTATGGACATTAAAATGTGATTCCTTTATAGACTTATCCTTGATAAAGATCTGATGGTGAAAATGTTACTTCTATTTAAACATGAAAGATGTTGGGAATGCCCTTTTCCATCAAGCATCCTTTTCTTACTACTGTTCGAGTCGTCTTGACTGGAAATTCTTGTCGCGATTCATCAAACCCATTTTGCAAGCCACATTTATTGTCAAAATCAATGAAATATGTGAACGTTATACAATGTAGTTATTTTGAGCACAAATTTACCTGAATCGTTTAACGAGATACCCCATTCTTATCAACTTTTAATATAAAATGTACATATTAAAAGAGTGAAATTTACAATAAGGTGTAATATATAGATGTAAACAAAGCTGTACCAGTTGTTTCCTCTCTAAACTTTATTAGGAACTAAATTTTAAAAACACATTGATTCCTATGATATATGTTTCAACTTGGAATACTAAATGATGAAAATTATACTCATTTTATGAACCAGATCTGTGATGTAATGGTTAAACTCTGTTTCACTTCCTTTAGATAATGGAAAATTGCAGATATCTCTTTTATTTGTGCACAAAATTCTCTTATTTTTTCAATGTATATCAAGAATGACTGTACATAACAGAATATTTCTGCTATTCTCCGGTAAATTCTTCATGTCAGTCTGCATACATGTGAATTTTCAGTGTTTTTGCCGAACAGGTAAAAAAATCTAAGTAATGGATCATCCTATTTGAAGGGTAAGCAGGTAACACAGTTAGATGAAGTGATAATTACATCATTAAACTGATCATGGCTTCTCGAATGGACAAGTAAAGGGTTTGTTGTCCCCCAACGCTTCGTCGAAGGGGACTATAGAAATGGGTATCGTCCGTCCGTCCGTCCGTCTGTGTGCTTTTTGGTTTCCAGATGATAACTTGTGAATGAAAAGTCAGATTGAAGCTAGGTTTGGTATGTAAGTGTATCTTATGAATATCTAGGTCAAGTTCGATAATGACAATTTTTCGACTATTTTTACTAGAGTTGTGCCCCTTTTTATACCTCAAAATTGCTAAATATTTGGTTTCCAGATGATAACTTGGGAACAAATAGTCAGATTGAAACTAGGTTTGGTATGTAAGTGTATCTCATGAATATCTAGGTCAAGTTCGATA
>MJUT01054173.1:294017-305790 GCA_002080005.1 Gigantidas platifrons | reverse complement strand
TTGTAGCAAAATTCAATTATCATTTTAAAGGATTCCGATATAATGTGACCACAAGGGTGTATAGCCCTATACCGCCTTTTAAAAGAAATGTATATGCATTTTCTGTGCGCAATATAAGGGATGCCGTACTTGAGACGGGTGCAATAAATAGGATGCCGTGTGAGAAAGGAGCAAAATAAAAAGAAATCTGAGACGTATTGTTTAAGAAAGTTGTATATTCTTATTAACAAAAGAATAAAATGAGATATGAGAAACATTTCTATGAGTCAACACCCCCCCTACCCTTAAAAAAGAAAAAAAAGACAGTGTCTAAAGAACACATTAAAGTTAAAACAGTCCACCTTCATACCAGTTTACTAGTAAACACCCATACATTTTGATAGAATGAGTGTTTGTTTTTAACAAATATAATTTAGATAGAGATAATTTAAAGCAGGCGGAATGTGGAAAATACATATTTTACACAGAGATTCCCTACTATAGAAGAATATTTCAATTCCATTTTAAAATAAAAACTGCAGAAATCAACGTATTTTGAACTTGTCTTCCCTGTTACCTGATATCGGATCAAACATGTAATATATACTTGAATTTTATAACGAATGCTGTTTTTTCTAACTAAATACATGTAATTAACTGAAGTTTATCTTAATTTTCAACCTCGAACCCTTCATCAGACTCGGAGTCCGAATCGGCCCCAACCCATATCACTACTGGTTCAATTTCCTCCTCCATAACCCCATCCGTATCCCAGTACTCTTTTTCAACAGAAATGGTATGTTTAACTGATTTAACCCAATCATCCTTTGTAATATTTGTCATTGCAGTTTTAAATAATTCTTTAACATCTTTTATTTTGTAAGTTTTGTTTTCTTTGCAGACTTCTGTTTTAATTTTTGCCCAAATTAATTCGATTGCATTAAGTTCACAATGTCTGATAGGAGTTCTAAGAACAAAATGTCCGTTTTCCATAGCAATTTCATCTGTAACATATTTCGGCTTTGGTTTGTGTTGCCTGACAATTTGATAAATTTCAGATTTTATAAGTTTTGGTCAACATTTATTCCCTGTAACCCCAGCCAACCGATCATTTCTCCTTTTCTGTGACTTGAAACCAGACTTTGAGATTGTTCTGTAATTTTGTTGTGGTAAACCGCGTTATCAATCACAATTACGCTGGGAGAATCTAAAGCAGGGATTAATGTGTTGGTAAACCAGTCCATGAACACGGTAGTATTCATTTCGGCATGATAGTTGCCCTCCCCCTTCTTTGCCTTAAATACAAGTTCACACCCATCTATGAAACCCAACTCTGCAGACCCTGCATGAAGAATAATAAGGCGTTTCCCTTTTCCAATTGGAGGGGGGTTACTTGTTTCACCCTCAGGGCTTGTTCATTTCTTGAAGGGAGAATCGTTTTCATTTACCCAGGTTTCATCCACGTACACGATTTGGAACCCCTGCTCCCTGTACCCTTTAATTGTCCTGAGAAAGGAATGTCTACTGGCTATTACATCAAACCTTTCAAACACCTTTTGTCTGTCATCCTTTGTTTTCTTAAATTTAAATCCCATAATCTTCAGTGCCCTCCATACCGAAGTCTTTGAGAAATTGGTGTCGTTTACCTCTGCATTCAGCCGTTCAACTAAGCGGTCTATTGTAACGGTTTCCCGTTCCCTAAAACACCTCATTACTCTCCTTCTTATCACACCCATGGTGAAATCATCATACCTAACCTGTTGGTGTTTTTTGTCAGGTACTATTTTGTCATCTATTGCCATGGTAGTTGGGTCACCATGGTCACCCAGTACTTTGTACACGGTACTCAAAGGAAGATTTAAGGCCGTTGCGACTCGACGCGTCTTACTACTATGAAAATGTGCTTTGCGTACATCTAGCTTATCAAAGTAGTCATTAAGACTTCTAATCATTTCTCGTTCCCTTGCTGTAAGAGAGGGCGTTCCCTTGCTGTAAGAGAGGGCGATTTCGGCATTTTTAAGATTTTTTTCGAACACGTGTAGTCACAATGATAGTCAAATCGAGACAGACAGGTTGTTGATTTCAAATATATCACCTGACGACAGGTAATACCTGGTACTACCTATAAAGGATTAGTCCATTTTTGTCGGTGATTGCGTGCTGAAAACATTGTCCATTTAAACACTATAGGAGATTTTAAAAAAAATTATTTTTCCCTTAAAATGAAGGACACATAAATAAATTTTTGATGGATGTAGAAGTGTACGGTGGTTTTACGTTTTCATTAATAAAATCCTGTAAAAATATGCAGTAATAAACGTATACGACCGTGAAATCCATTATCTATAAAAAGTGAAACAGAGTTTAGTGTGCTCTCTTCCTAGGGCAGTAGATCATGGGGTCAAACCCTGATCGGGTCAAACCTAAGACTATAAAATTGGTAGTTGTTGCTTCTCCACTAAGCATGCAGCATTAAGGAGTAAGAGCAAAGACTGGTTGGCCTGTAATCAGGATAATGTGTCTGAGTGGGGCGACATGTTTACTGGTGGACTGTTATTTCAGTGAGCTAGCATCCAACTAATCATGTTGGTCTAGTACAAAGTGGACATCATCTTTTTCTCATAGTAATAATTTGTTCTTGCAATAATATAGCTGAAAAATTGCTCATTTGGCATTTATAAACAACACTCACTTACTCACTTACTCACTCATTCACTCACTCATTTTATGGTAAACAAGATAAACTTTTAGTTCTACACTCTCTCCCCTTTTGATACTGACTCACTACTAAATGTGCACAAATTTTTACTAAACTAAAATATAACAATATTAAGATGAACTTATAAATCTCGTACAATTTTCTGACAGAATGTTGATTTGTTTTTCTCTAGAAAACACAGTATTTACATGTTACAAGAATTTCTTTTTGAAAAGTGCAGTGTAAATTATTTAATATTTTGCAACTTTCATGTCAGATATTTTTTTCTATAAAATCTGGCAACAGAATTAAAAAATAAACATAGCCCTTCCCCCTGCCTAAAGGTTAAATAGTCATTATTAATATATATTATTCTTTATCTAGCCCTTCCCCCCTTCCTAAAGGTTAAATAGTCATTATTAATATATATTATTCTTTATCTAGCCCTTCCCCCCCTTCCTAAAGGTTAAATAGTCATTATTAATATATATTATGTTCTATCTAGCCCTTCCCCCTCCCCCCTTCCTAAAGGTTAAATAGTCGTCATTAATATATATTATTCTTTATCTAGCCCTTCCCCCCTTCCTAAAGGTTAAATAGTCGTCATTAATATATATTATTCTTTATCTAGCCCTTCCCCCCTTCCTAAAGGTTAAATAGTCGTCATTAATATATATTATTCTCTATCTTCACTCTCCAATTTCTAGTAAACAGCTTCCCTTGGTGTGAATGATGACAACATGTTTCACCTGATGTGACCTCCTGCCTTTCAAAGGTCAACAGTTTAATATTAATTGTTTGTAATGGGGTATTTTGATCATGTATTGTAAGGACAATTGCTAGTAATTATACATTATGTTTATAGACAGGACTGAAATAAGGTTAATCTTAATGACATTCTGTCAGGCAACCAATCTTTCTTTTAAGTCTCTGTTAATGAATGTATATCATGCAAATATAAATTTATCAACATTTTATAATTGTTGTGTAAAATGAAAAGAATAGAAGTCATGACAAGTTTTAACACTTTTATTAAACTGAAAATAAAGCTTTATTACTGTTGAACAAGACACCAGACTTATCTGATCTGTCAAACACAGCTGTTGACACCTTTACTCATAGCCAGATACTGTACAGATGTTTGATTTAGAGAGGTTTTCATTGTACAGATGTTTAATTGAGACTGGTTTCAATATACATATGTTTAATTTAGACTGGTTTCAATGTACAGATGTTTAATTTAGACAGGTTTCAATGTATAGAGGGGCCAGGGTGGCTCAATGAGTTAGGTCGCTGGATCTAACAACTCATACAAGCCTATCACCAATACGGCGTGGGTTCACGCCCGGCTTTGTAAATTACAAAAAAGGGTGCACTTGACTCGCATCCGCAAGTGATAAAGTTTACCAGTTGCTTGCCCATGGTCGGTGGTTCTCTCCGGGTACTCCGCCTTCCTCCACCACTAAAACTGGTCGCCATGATATAGCTGAAATATTGTTGAAAGTGGCATTAAACAATAAAAATCAAATCAAATCACTCAATGTACAGATGTTTAATTTAGACAGGTTTCAATGTACAGATGTTTAATTTAGACAGGTTTCACTGTACATAGCTATGTTTAAGATTAGTTTCAATGTACATATGTTTAATTGAGACTGGTTTCAATGTACAAATGTTTAATTGAGACTGGTTTCAATGTGCAGATGTTTGATTTAGACTGGTTTCAATGTACAGATGTTTAATTTAGACAGATTTCACTGTACATAGCTATGTTTAAAACTGGTTTCAGTGTACAGAGGTTTAATTTAGACAGATTTCACTGCACAGATAAGACTGTCTCATTGGTGTGAATATTTAGCTTGTTTGTCTAGTTTACAGTTAGAAAGTTTAGTTTGATTCCTGGTTGGATCAAACCAAAGATTATTAAAATCTTCTTTGCAGCCTCTTTTATTAGCCTGTAACATTGAGGAGTAAAAAAACAAATTGTTTCATGTCAAGATAATGTGTTAGAGACAACATATCTACTTGTGGACTGTTGTTTCAGTGAGTTAGTACTATAACAATTGAACCATCAGTGTGTTGGTCAAATAACAAACATTGTCTCATCTCATCAAAAGTAACTTGTTTTCACCAAAATAATATAGCTGAAAAATAAATGCTCCCTTGACTTTTAAACACAATCAACCACACAATGTACATGTATTGTAAAAGTACAGTCAGACCTGTCCATGTGGTCACCTCTATTTATTTAAAGGTCACTCATTTCTTGTCCTGTCATAGAAAATTTCATATGAATTTAACCTCTTTTAAGAGGTCACCTGTCTTATAAGGCCACTTTTTCTTTTCCCCAAAGTTGACCTCTTAATACAGGCTTGACTGTAGTCATATTTGTCATGCCGATAATTACTTGCTATTTGCTATTTAATGGATAATGGATATGAATAATTAATTGATTTTTATATATAATATTTCTTTGTTAGTTGTAAAAGGATATCTTTATCAACATTTCATCAGAATATAATTATAATTATAATATATAGTTATAGTCTGTTTGACTTCTATAAATAAAAATTCTTAAAAATCCAGTTTTCAAATCAACAATTTTTTTCTAGATGTTTATTAATTATATACGAACTCTGACAGTTAATTTCAAAAATGTTTGTTCATTATTAAAAAAGTTACTCATTAGGTCTCTATGTTAATTATATTTTCTGAAGTATAAAAATCTGCATGGAGTGAGTACAAATAGTGTAAGAGCCCAACCATCAAAACAAAATAACAGACATGTGCTTTCAATGTATATTTCATTTTATCTAACATTATGTACATTTTCCTTTGAATTTAAAGAAAGTAGCCTGTCTGATACAAGATGTTGTATCATCACATGGTGGTGATAAAAGAATGGCTCAACGTTGCACGAGATCTTCTCTGCCGATCTATTTTGTCATGACATCATATCATTGGAATGCGAGGAAAACACGTCAATGTGAGCAATGTTAACAAAGCAATAGAATGAATGGCAACAAATATATGTGACGTCATGCACAAAATGTAGTCTCCCTCGGAGTATTGTACAAATTTGTTAATCTTATTTAGACCCTTGTTGTTTGCTTCAAGTTTATTTTTATTGAAATGTTAGATAAAGTTATTACATACATAGTGTGTTTGTACAAGATTTTGTATCAGGTCTTGTCTGTTGTGTGAACAAACTGCATCACAACTTGTTGCTTTCGCGACTTGTAGTGATACTGATTCACAAAACTGGCTCGACCTGATACAAAATTTTATGACTCGTGATACTGATTCACAAAACCGGCTCGACCTGATACAAAATCTTGTACCACCACACTATGTATGTAATAGGTATGTACCATGTGACATAGGACATTTAAATATTAAAAGGTTACTCATTAACTGACCATCAATAGTTATTGATGTCCTTTAATATTTAAATGGCCTATGTCACATGGTACAGTCTGTTATTTGTACTCACTCCCTCCAGATTTCTACACTTTAGAAAATATAATTAACATAGAGACCTAATGGGTAGCTTTTTTAATAATGGACCAAACATTTGGTAATTAATTGTCAGAGTTTGTATATATCATATATTAATAAACATCTACAAAAATAATTGTTGATTTGAAAATTGGAATGTTAAGAATTTTCTTCTGAAGATTTATAGAAGTCAAATCCTTCAAATCATTGTGTAAAACCATATTTTTGAAATTGAATATAAGGTCATTTAGACAATATGCATATACAAGTTTCTATATGTATACCTTTGCATTCAGTGCCTATCACGACTAAAGTTGTGAGTTTGAATCCCGCTCATGATGTACTCGATACAACATTATGTGATAACGTTTGTCGGAGACTTGTGACAGGTCGGGTGGTTTTCTCCAGAAACTCTGCTTTCCGTCACCAATAAAACTGAACACTGTGATATAGCTGAAATATTTTTGAAAGTGGCATTAAACACCATAACCCTAACCCCATGTGAATCTGTTTTTTTTTAAGACGTGATGTTGTGCAAACTTTTGTTCTCTTCTTTTGTTATACCTAGTGTTTGTACTGTGGTTATTCCCCCCCCCCCCTGCTAGAGGATTAAGTTTTACCCATGTCTACCTCCTTATGTCACACATTTAATTTGATTTCAAAAACTAAAGTACCTCTTAAGCAACTCATTTGAAATTTATTCATAAGGTTAGGGATCATAAATGGAAGACCAACGTGAGCTTTTGCCACTACTTGGTGTCCGTCGCCGGTCATCCGTAAACTTTTCATTTTTTAATCTTCTTCTCCGAAACCCCTCAGCCAAATAAACTGAAACTTAGTAGGAAGCATCTATGGAAGGTCATCTATAATGGTTGCCATAAGCAATTCTTGTTTCTTATTGGCTCATTAAAAAAAATCTTCTCCTCTGAAACCGCTTGGCCAAATGAATTGAAATTTGATAGGAAGCATCCTTGGAAGGTCCTCTATAAAGATCGCTCATTTAGTTCCGATCCGTTATCAAACATGGCCACCACAGGCAATTCATGTCTCTGATTGGCTGATTTAAAAAAATCTTCCCCTCTGAAACCGCTTGGCCAAATGAACCAAAACTTGGCAGGAAGCATCTATGGCAGATCCTCTATAAAGTTTGTTTATTTCGTCCCGATCTGTTAACAAACATGGCCATCACAGGCACTTCTTGTTTCTGATTGGTTGATTTCTAAAAAATCTTCACCTCTGAAATCCCTTGGCTAAATGAATCAGAACTTGGTAGGCAGCATCCTTGGATGGTCTTCTATAAAGATTGCTGATTTTGTCCCGATTCATTTACAAACATGGCCGCCAAAGGCAATTCTTGTTTCTGATTGGTCAGTTTCTAAAAATTTTCTCTGAAACCGCTTTGCCAAATGAAGCGAAACTTAATTTGAAACATCTATGGAAGGTCCTCTATAAAGATTGCTTATTTCGTTCTGATCCGTTAGCAAACATGGCCGCCACAGGCAATTCTTGTTTCAGATTGGCCGATTTATAAAAATCTCCTCTGAAACCACTAGGTCAAATGAACCGAAACTTGGTAGGAAGCATCCTTGGATGGTCATGTATTGTTTAGTCCTGATTCGTCAACAAACATGGCTGCCACAGGCAATTCTTGTTTCTGATTGGTCAATTTCTAAAAATCTTCCCATCTGAAACCGCTTTGCCAAATGAACCGAAAATTGGGAGGAAATATCTATGGAAGGTCCTCTATGAAGATTGCTCGTTTCGTCCCGATCTGTTAAAAAACGTAGCCGACACCAGCAATTCTTGTTTCAAATTGGTTGATTTTTAAAAATCTTCTTTTTTGAAACTGCTTAGCCAAATGAATCGAAACTTGGTAAGAAACATCTATAAAGATTGCTAATTTCCTCCCGATAAGTTAGCAAACATGGCTACTATAGACAATTCTTGTTTCTTGTTGATCGATTTCTAAAAATCTTCTTCTCTGAAACTGCTTAGCCAAGTGAACCGAAACTTTTTGGGAAGCACATATAGTAAGTTCTGTATTAAGTTTCCTCAAAGCAGAATGAAAGGTGAGTTACACAGGCTCAGCCCACGCTCAGCCCACTGAGCCTCTAGTTTATTTTTATTGTTCCTGTACTCCTTTTATACTAAAAAAAATCTCTCTAGCCTCCCAGTATTTTCATTTCAATTGGCTTTACATGGTAGCTATAGTTAAAACTACTAATGAAATTAGGTTTAGATTCCTTTTCAATAATGTAATAATGGAATTAATTTTTTAATACAATATTTTTGTGTGAAACTTTTATTGAACATTGATCTATTAAGTGGCACCATATACAGGTACAAATATTTACTTTTCTACTGGAAAGTTGAACAAATATTTACTCTGGGTGAAATGACAGAAGCATTTAGGTTTATGCATACATTTACAGAATATATAACAACAGAGTGACTGGTACCTCTGTGGTTTATAGGAAACACATATTGTCAACTGGTACCTCTGTGGTTTTTAAGAAATACATATTTTCAACTTGTATAACTTAAAAATATATAGGTAACAATTAGGAAATTCTGTAATTTCAATTATTAAAGTATAGATTTCTGTGATACAGAATGATTTGCAATGAATAAAATGAAAACATAAACATATAGATTTAATTTAGCGCACACAACACGTTTCTGGAATAACCTCCATCACGTTATGCTCAAAGTTAAAAGATTGGAAAGTCAAATAATTTGAAAGTCTTTTTGAGCAAGTAGACCAAAGGACCTTAACAGTAGAGCCTAAATTGACAAAGATTATCTATGATGGAGGGAGATTTATCTTAGTTTTAATAAACTACATCATTTCGGAACATAAATATTTCTAATTAACCATTAGCACTGCCAAAACACTGACTACTGGGTGGATGATGATACCCTCTGGGGCTAATGTTCACCAGCAGAGGAAACACTGACTACTGGGTGGATGATGATACCACCTGGGACTAATGTTCACCAGCAGAGGAAACACTGACTACTGGGTGGATGATGATACCCCCTGGGGCTAATGTTCACCAGCAGAGGAAACACTGACTACTGGGTGGATGATGATACCCTCTGGGGCTAATGTTCCCCAGCAGAGGAAACACTGACTACTGGGTGGATGATGATACCCCCTGGGGCTAATGTTCACCAGCAGAGGTAACACTGACTACTGGGTGGATGATGATACCCCCTGGGGCTAATGTTCACCAGCAGAGGTATCTACCCAGTGGTAATGATAAAAACATAGATAGCTATTTTAGTGCAAATGACACGTTTCTATAATAACCTTCATTAGGTACGCTTACAGCAGGGTGTCAAGTGATCCTATATTCCTATATTTTCAAGATTTTGCTATATTTCCTATACATTTGTTGTATTTGCCTAAAATTTCCTATATTACATCCCATAATCCTATATTTTTCCAAAACTATTAGAAAAAAAGTTGAATCTTTAATTTTGAGTGAAAATTTCATATAAACATTACAAATAGATGGTGAACAAGATATTAATGCTAATACTTCTATAGTTTTTAGCTGATCTTGTACATTCATGTAACTTTTTTGTTGCTGACTTTTCTTAGGATTTAAATTCACAAGATTGCCTATTTATTTGTAGTCTTTTGTTGTACATGTCCATTTTTATGGTATTCTACTACTCACTACCAGTTCCTTGGTTTAAGATAATACATCTCGAATACAATGAATGTTTAATGGTTTATAGCATAAAAAATACCAATTTAACTTTGAGGACCTTTGGACAAGCCCAGTTTATTACTACATGTATCTATTGAAAGAGTTATTGAAAAAAAATGTAAACCTTACCTTGCTACAAAGCATTTGTTTTCTTACAAACTTTGTAAAGTTGAATAGGTACCTTTTTTCTTAAAAAAAATTATATATGATTTCGTAGACATTATATCACAATTTGTAGGAGCTGTCGTGGTCATGATCATATGATAGTTGGATTTACAACTACCTGTGCAATCAGTGCTCCATTCATGGTGAAGTATACTTGATGCAACATTATGTGATAAAATTTGTCAGTGACTTGAGGCAAGTCAGTGGTTTTCTCCAGATACTCCAATTTCCTCCACCAATAAAACTGACCGCCACGATATAACTGAAATATTGTTGAAAGTGGTGTTAAACACCATAAACCAACCTACCCATCAATATTTGTCCTTTAAAGTGTTAAAGGAGTTGTCACGTTCTTGTAATGTTCAATCCTTTTTGTAAAAAGTGCAATTAGAGACTAGAGTTTAAACTCACCTTACCAAAGATTTTCATTGGTCAGTAAAAAGGAGGTAAGGCATGGCTACAGGGGAGGTGGAGGCCATATATAATTTTGGTCAAAAGTGGCTTGAGTCCACACACTGTTAGAATCAAAAGAGTTGAAAGCTAATTAATTACAATGATATTAGTATCTCTGTATTGGTCTATGATAACTACATGGTTATTTCAGTTGTATAATAATAAGTATTGTTAAACCTCTCTATATATATGTATCTATGATTGGTCCGATCAGCTGTCACATGACTTTGACAATTGCGACGTTTACTTCGACAACCCCAAAAATTCACTGTGCGAGGTAAATAATAGTATTGTCACCCTCGACAACCCCAAATTTCCCCTACTAGGTGGCGATAACTGCAAACCGGAAATCGTCTGTTTGTGTATAAAATATGGCAACTGCAGGTCGGTTTGCCACTAGCTCAGAGGAAGAAATAGCAAAAATCCTCTCTGAAAAGGATGCTGAGAACACAAAACGTTCTACGAAATCCGCAGTCAAATGTTTGCAGCAGTATTTACTGGAAACAAATGCCGATAGCCTCAACTTTGATGACTATTCCCCTGAGGAGCTTGCCGTGTTGTTGACAAAAAAAAAAAAAGTAAGTTTTAAAAACCGTTGTTCGGTTAATAAAACAATTATGGCCATCTTAGTCGATGGACATCCAGAATTGTCAACTTGTGAGGGTGGTTTTCCCTCGGGCTAAAGCCCTCAGGAAAACAACCATAACAAGTTGACAATTCTGGATGTCCACCTCCTAAGAAGGCCATAATTGTATATTGTTATTGTATCAGATAATTAGACCTTGTAATGTCCACTTCAAAGCAGAAAGAAAAAACTAAAGTACATTCTGTGTCATATTTCATCTTTTATTTCCAGGTATTACTCCATCTACAGTTTCAAATTGGTAATATATATAACTAACCAGTCAGTCTTTGTCATCATCTATTGTTTGTTACTGTACTAATATATATAACTAACCAGTCAGTCTTTGTCATCATCTATTGTTTGTTACTGCACTGTTAACAATTGATCTGACATCTATCTGTCATCTTTTTCTGTTAACAATTGATCTGACATCCATCTGTCACCTTTTGCCTGTTAATACTTGATCTGACATCCATCTGTCATCTTTTGTCTGTTAACAATTGATCTGACATCCATCTATCATCTTTTGTCTGTTAACAATTGATCTGACATCCATCTCATCTTTTGTCTGTTCACAATTGATCTGACATCCATCTATCATCTTTTGTCTGTTCACAATTGATCTGACATCCATCT
>MJUT01054173.1:226930-248078 GCA_002080005.1 Gigantidas platifrons | reverse complement strand
GTCTGTCTGTTGTATGTATAGAAACCCAGGCTATTATTACTTGGTATTGTTGTCTGTCTGTTGTATGTATAGAAACCCAGGCTATTATTACTTGGTTTTGTTGTCTGTCTGTTGTCTGTTACAAAGAAAGTTCATTGCATTATATTCTCTTTGACTTGTAGCTGTAATAAATTTACTCCTATTTGCCCATCTTAGCATCACCTTATTGTAACCTTAAATTCTTGAGAGGAATGGAAGGCTAAAGTCTTTGACAATCACTAAAAGTTAAAGGGGAATTTGTGGTAGTGCCTACCGACAAAATTGAGGGCGGAGCTTATCATAAAAAATTCCTGTTGATATGAACAGCATATTTATGAAACTGTGTCACATGACATACCTCAGAAATTTGAATTTTTGAAGTGATTTTTGTAGTTTTTAGACTGATGAAGAATATTAATTTTTAATACGACTGAAAGTTTGGGAGGGAGGAACACTAGTAACCATGCCTGTCAAATATTTTGCTCCAAAAGTAACTATGAAACTGTGTATCATTGATTTTTCCTCCTCGAGATAATCGTGGCCAAAATAATGAAGAATCTGAAGGTTTGCTCCACCCACAGCTACTTATACCTACGCTCCCGGTTTAAAGAACAAGGTGTTTGAAACTTTGGTAAAAATAAAATGTTAAAGAGTCGAGTTTTGATTGGTTTTTGCCATTTTCAGCAATATTTCAGCAATATCATGACCTACCAGACTTCTTGAGGGAGGAAAACCCCAACAGATATAATGAAAGCTTCATTTATCATATTTATTAAATTAATTCGTAAAATATACAAACCGTAAAATGGTAATAAAAAGTAAGGGAAAAAATATCAAATTTTGTTTTATGCATTTCAGGGCTATGGTAAAAAGAAGGAATACATTGCCACACAAGGTAGGATTTTATTGATGTCTGTCTACCCAATGAATGTTGTCTAACTTAAATTGTCAATTTGTTTTTGGGGGGGGGGGAGCTTTGCAAGTCACTGACAAACTTTATCCCATAATATTGTATTGAGTTCACCTTGCCATGGTTGGGATTCAAATTCACAACTTTAGTGGTGATAGACACTGATTACACAGGTAATTGCAAATCCAACTACTATACGATCATGACCACAATGACCCCCTCAATTTTTAGTGAATTAGTTCAAGTCTGTACTATAGTGTGGTGAATGTACAACATGCAGGTAGGAGCATGGAATAATGTAGCCTCAACAAGTAGTCAGAGGTCATGTTTAAGAGCCTAACAAAAAAGGGATGAAAAGAAATCTTTCTCAATCAACTACTGACCAAACTGGTCACTTGTCAACAATGGATGATACCAATTCATTAGCCATATTGGTTATTATTTTGTGTCATTATTACAGTCATAAAACAAGCCTCTCTGCCTTTTGAAAAAAAAAAAAAAAAAGAAGATTATCACAATGTAGACAATAGACAATATATTTATTTGCACGAATATTTACAATAAATGGTTATTGCATACAATAACATACATGATAGAAGTTGATATTAAGATATTTATAACTGATTTTGTAGTCATAATTCTTCTCACTGGAGATATAATGATACTGATAATTGTAATGCAAGAAGAGGATAATATGTTGTATGAACATGTATTAATTAATAGATAAATTCTCCTAATGAAAGGCACTCATTAATGAAATTAATTTAATAGCTGTGGCAGATTTGTCATTTAATATATATAAATAGATTATCATTTTGAGCAAATTAAGAAGTATGAAAATGTTGTTCTCTTCTAATATTTCAAACTTTTGTTCTGTATTAATTTCTGAATTTCTCATAATGTTTACAAAGAAAGAAGAAATGAATGTCATCTTCATTGTCACTGGTTCTACAATACCTACACGTACATTCAGTCATTTAGGAATACCATTATATCTGTCTGTTTCAAGGGCTAGTTTAGAACTACTTATTCTTATTTAGCATAATAATGATCTTTCTATTTTTATTCAAGGGCTCGGGTGGTTCAATGAGTTGGATTACCTAACAACTCATGCAAGCCTATCACCAATACGGCGTGGGTTCGTGCCCAGCTTTGTAAATTACAAAAAGGGTGCACTCGACTCGCAGCCACAAGTGATAAAGTTTACCAGTTGCTTCCCCATTGTGGTGGTTCTCTCCAGGTACTCCAGATTTTTCAACCATTAAAACTGGTCACTATGATATAGCTGAAATATAACTGAAAGTGGCATTAAAACACCAAAAATCAATCAAATAAATCACATCTATTTTTATTCAATTACATCACAAAAAAATTATGGCCATATTATGCTTTGGGTCTCTCATTATTATCTTCATAGTTATTGTTGTTGTCATTTGTCTTTAGACACTGGTTTCCATGCCAATAACTTTTATTCTAGTTGACCAATTCATCTGAATGAATGCATACTATCAGATATTACACATACAATCAAACTTGCCTGTGTGGTCATCTGTATTTAAAGGTCACCCTTTCTTGGCCTGTCATAGAAAATTTTGTGTGGATTGAACCTCTATTAAGAGGTCACCTGTCTTATAAGGCCACTTTATCTTTGTCACAAAGATGACCTCTTAATACAGGTTTGACAACATACAAAACACTTTTCAGTACAAAGGGAAAACTGGACATTCTTAGTGTTGAGATGACTAATGCAATTCGAATGTGTTTTATGTTGATTTTTTTGTTGTTGAAACATTTGAGTTAGTTCTTGTAATGTGTTTTTTGTAATATTTACTTTAGGCAGTGTAAAAAGAATTATATCTCAATACCAGACTGCTCCATAACTAATCTTACCCAAAGCAAACAAATATAATACGTTTGTATCAAATGTTATTAATAGATTCGATGTTATTTGAAACGAGAGATAGATACCGCTGTCACTTCCTTTGAAATAAGGACCAAATAACAGTTTTATCAGATATTTGTGTCCTGAAATAGAATTTATGTTAAGATTTGGTATTTAATACCATTGTAAAATCATTTTTTTCATTATTTCTGTGTTAGCCTGTGAGTATTATCTAATAACAATCCAAGATGAAATTGACAGAATTGAAATAATCGTTATTGGAAATGTCACCGGATAGCTTTAATGTTCCGTCCAATTTTAGCAGATAATTTCTGTAATTCCCAAACCATAATAACGTTTCATGTCACTAATGAAGTGAAGTAATTTTTTGTTTCATTAGATATTCTTTTTATCAAGTTATATCAAAAGTAAAAAATGTGAATCTATATATTTGAAGAAAAAAACTCCGCATAATTAATATGTCACAGTGGACATTATGTTGTTAATATACTCTTGTGTAAATATACCTTCATTATTGATATATCAAAAGTAAAAATGTCTCTGTGAATCTGGATATTTAAAAAAAAAAAAAAAACAAATAAAACAGTATAATTTATGTCACAGCAGACTGTTGTTGATATATTCTTGTGTAAATATGTATTCATTATTATATTTACATACTAATATAACATCTAAGTGTAGAAATATTATTTGTATATTTTACCCATGAATTATATTACTTTCTACTTTAAAAGTTTTTAGTCAAGTATATGAAATCACCTCAGTGTTAATAAACAATGGTGGTTAAATTCTATTTTGATTACTGTGTGTTACTGAATCTTATAGCAACATACCAATGACCATGTTGTCTCTTGCCATGCCAACCCTCACACTTACTGGGTTAAACTAAATGTTTTTTTCAAATAAAAATTACCATAAACATAGGTCTCGGTGACATGTTTTGGACAGAAACAAATCTTTCTTTGTGAAGAAAAATAATCCACTGACTCTGGCAAAAATTACTTGAAACCGACATTTATGAATAGTGGATATTTTGATCGACAACATATTTGCATTTGGCATTCCAATAGGTACTGATTGTGCTCTACTTATATATTCATATGAGGTGGACTTCATACAATGGCTACTCCAGAGAGAAGAGACGAAATTGATCTAGACATTTAGATTGAATGTTCACATGGCAAATGTTAAGGTTGCCATCATGAATTGTAATGTTAAGGTTGCCATCATGAATTGGTTGATCTCAACAGAGTGTCTGTCTCACAGATCACTCACTGTCTGTTTGCTCTGTTGTAATCTATGTCTATTTCTAATTCTAATGAACTTTGACCTTACCTTGAGTAACATAGCAGGTGCCACATTTGGAATAGGAACTACTTATCTTTTCCAGGGAGGGCCCAGGTGACTCGATGAGTTAGGTAGTTGGATTACCTAACAACTCATACTAGCCTATCACCAATACAACGTGGGTTCGCGCTCGGCTTTGTAAATTACAAAAAAGGGTGAAATCGATTCGCAACCGCAAGTTATAAAGTTTACCCGTTGCTTGCCCATGGTCGGTGATTCTCTCCGGTTACTCCGGCTTCTTCCACCACTAAAACTGGTCGCCATGATATGGTACATGTTACATGATAACACCAAAAATCAAATCAATCAAATCTTTTCCACAGACCACCAGAGTTTACCCCTAGTTTTTGATGGTGTCCTTGTTTGTTGTTCATCTTTTAGTTTTTTGTATTAAGTCACGTTGGTTATTGTTTATATTTGTCTCTGTTTATATTTTAGTCACATGTTTGTCTTTTAATATTGTTTTTTGCACTCTTTTAATTCACATCTTATTTGGTATCTCCTGGCTTTCTCTGTCATATATACACATACAGTGAAATCTGTTTAAACCGAACACTGAATAAACCGAAATCCTGCATAAACCGAGCTTTAAATAAAGTTCTAATGTAGGAAATCATTGTAAATTTAACCTGTATAAACCGAACACCTGTCTATTCTGAACACAAAAGTTGGCTCCAAAGAAGTTCGGTTTAGACAGGTTTCACTGTATATACTGGGCAAAAAATTATAAAAAGCTTTTGCTTGCTTCTGAATCCTATTGTACAATTGCTGTTGTTCTATTTATTTATGCCAGTTATACCAGTAAAATATGTTTAAACAATACACAGACCTTCCTATTAGATACTTTAAACAATACACAGACCTTCCTATTAGATAGAATTTGACTTATGTTTAAATTATATACAGACCTTCCTATTAGATAGAATTTGACTTATGTTTAAACAATACACAGACCTTCCTATTAGATACTTTAAACTATACACAGACCTTCCTATTAGATACTTTAAACTATACACAGACCTTCCTATTAGATAGAATTTGACTTCAATGTAGAAAGATGAAAATAACCATTTTAAACCAGAAACAACCCATCAGCCTGAAGGGAGACATGTGCATTAAAATGTCATTATTTATAGTAAAGTGGGCTTGGAGTTACTGATAAAAAACAGCTGATAACACATAAAATTAGATTTCTAAATTTTCATACTTAAAATGTTAGGTCTTTAAACAGGCAGGTGTGATCATATACAAAGCAAGATAAAGTTGTATTTTTAGTTTATTGAACCAATGACAGTTTCTTATTTAATGAATATCTGTAATACTTTTAAGTTCCTAGGTAACATAAATAATGGTAAAGACATTGAGATGTCTATTTTCTGTTAGTTTCCTCATATATAGTTTGATCCTTATATACAAACAAGACATCTTCAAGAAGTTTCATCAGATATTTATTAAATGCATATGGATACTGGTAATTACATGTTTATTTTAACATTTTTTCAGGTCCAAGACATAAAAGTATTCCACATTTTTGGCACATGGTATGGCAGGAAAATGTACATTGTATTGTCATGGCAACAGGTTTATTCGAAAATGCAAATGTAAGTCTTTTAAGGAATTTGTAAGTCATTTGTTGATGGTTTTGAGTGAATTGGTATTATAATTTGTTCATTGAAGTGCTACTCACAAAATCATAAAATGAGGAGTAACAGCTTTGTAGCATTGTTATTAAAATTTAGGAATTTTCTAATACAGCACCAGCTTGTGACAATATACTATTTTGGCCACTTTTAATACTGTTCTTCAAGTTATTCTACTTTTAGGGGCTGCCATGGTCATGATCGTATGATAGACTAGTTGGACCCGGTCCATGTAAATGTGTACTCGATACAACATTATGTGATAAAGTTTGACAGTGACTTGCGACAGGTTGGTGGTTTTCTCCGGGTACTCCGATTTCCTCCACCAATAAAACTGACCACCACGATATAACTGAAATATTGTTGAAAGTGGCATTAAACACCATAAACCAAACTATTGGAGCATCTTAGTTTTTGAAACCTAAAACACTAAAAAATGCGTAAATGCTACAATTTAAGTGATAATCCTCTATATAGCTCTATCTTTACTACGTAGGTCCTTATCTGATATAACACAATAAAACAGTAATAAGATATACTGGTAGATAATTTAAGAATGGCTTCACCTACTTTATACAATCTTTCTCTTCAGAATGTCTTAACTAATTGCTTAAGAGATATTTTATACCCCACTTATTGACCAATACTTCTACAGGATTCTATTGTCCATCTCTTCTCTTAGTTTGTGATATATTGTTTTTGTAACTACCGGTAATTATTACTTTTTGATTGAGTACATTCAGGTGTGATAAAAAGAGGACAATATTATATCAATAGGAGTTATAATTATTAGCACTTTTCATTTATATAGAAGTGTTGTAGTTGGGTTAGGGTTAAGGGTTATGGTGTTTAGCACCACTTTCAACAATATTTTAGTTATATGATGGTGGTCAGTTTTATTGGTAGAAGAAACCAAAGTATCCAGAGAAAACTGCAAGTCACTAACAAACTTTGTCACATACGTTGTAGAGTACACATAGCCATGTGCAGAATTCAAACTTGTAACTTCAAAGTCATTAAGCACTGATTGCATAAGTAGATGTAAATCCAGGTACCATATGATCACGATCATGACGGTGCCTTGTTGTAGTTGGATATTCATCTTCATATGCATATGTGTCTATCATCACTAAAGTTTTTGAGTTGACCTTCTGTGTTTCCTCATCCAATGAAATAGACCACTACAATTTAGCTGAAGTATTGTTGAAATTGGAAGTATTCACTCATGATTTAATTCAGTCAAATTCATTGAAAAACTGAAAGAAATTTGTGAACGATACCAATGTGGTACTAAGATTGATTGATTGATTGATTGATTGATTGATTGATTGATATGTATTTAACGTCCAGTGAGCAATTTTTCAGCTATATTCAGGACTAAGAAGCAGTATATTGATGCAGGATAGACAATACAAGGGGGAAAAAGAATAAGACAAACAATGGTCCACCAAATATAACACAGGAAACTAAAGGTTGGGTAACACTAACTCCACTAAGAACCAGGGGTGACTTGGATGCTCTGGAAAGGTATGCAGTTCCTGTTCCTCTAGTGGCATCCGTCGTGTTCATGATTGAACATAAATATAAACAGGTGAGTGACTCACAGTCTATCATGAGCCTCTAGTTGTTGTAGATAATTTATAGACGTTAAATGTTGTGTTTGTAGCAACAATGTGATAAATATTGGGGAGATGTGTTTAGTGCTCAAAGATATGTACGACATGGTGATATACATATCTGGTTGGACTCTACCATGGAAATGGCACAGTTGACAATTCGTTCATTTCGCATACTACAGGTAATATTATTATACATTTTATTATGATATAATCATTTCATTATGTATTCATTTAATTTATAAAGCCACATTTTTTTTTTATAGTCGAAGCTTGACACATTACTTCAGAATTGAAAGTTCATCAGTCAATGAAGCACACCACCATTCAACCATGCACACTTCATGAAACTATTTTCGAACATCATGAAAACTAATAACTAGACAATAACAACATTTTAAAATATGGAATATTTAAACAAATTATATAATTTCAATAGTATTTAATGTAATGATATAAATATAAGTATTGAATGCATTTCATAATGGGAGGGGGAGGGGGGAGGGGGGTCCGGGTGGCTCAGTGAGTTAGTTAGTTGGATTACCTAACAACTCATGCAAGCCTACCACCAATACGGCGTGGGTTCACGCCTGGCTTTGGAAATTGCAATAAAAAGTGCACTCGACTCGCAGCCACAGGTGATTAAGTTTGCCAGTTGCTTACCCATGGTCTGTGGTTCTCTCCAGGTACCCTGGCTTCCTCCACCACTAAAACTGGTTGCCATGATATAGCTGAAATATTGCTGAAAGTGGCATTAAACACAATAAATCAAATCAAATCAATCGTTTCATAGGGTTGTAAAAGTTTTGACAGAAGTACATGTTTTTTTAATATGAAGCACTACCACACTTCATGTCAAATGTATTTCTGTCACACACCAATAAAACTTACAAAAGATTGCATTCAGCCACCTGTCCAGTGCAGAGTTTACAACACAGACAAAGATGGGCAACATATCAGTTTTCAAACCATTACTTAGGACACATAATGGAATGTCTGAACCAGTTTTATATAAATTAAAAAATATATACAGTGGAACTTGTGCAATCCGACAAAAAAATTATGGTCCCAAAGTAGTTCTGTTAACATAAATAAATTTTGAGTATTCCGACATCCTGTACAATCCGACACATTTCCCTGGTCCCTTGGTGTGTCGGATTAGACAGGTTCCACTGTATTATAGTTTAAGGATAGAAGAATTGTATTTTTACCTGGATTTAAATTACTACAAGTTTTTTTGTATGTTAACAATGCACAAATATTAAGCACTAATGGTATATACATCATGCTACAAACATAATAAGCTTATAATCTAGGAAAGTCTTATCTTAATTACATATTTACCTGAACAAGGTATACTAATTCAAATTCTACAGGTATATTGTATACCTATATCTGAACAGAGTAAATTAGTTCAAATCAATTAACCAAGCCAAATTAATTTACTCCACTAATAATGAATTAATCTATCTGTAATAGGTGAAAATACAATTACATGTCATAAACGTGACCTGCATGCAGGTATTTTTATTGTCATTTCTATTAGACAGGTACATTTTTTGTTCACAATGTCATCTCTCAAACATTTCTTATGGACAATATCATCTCTCAAACATTTCTTATGGCCAATATCATCTCTCAAACATTTCTTATGGACAATATCATCTCTCAAACATTTATTATGGACAATATCATCTCTCAAACATTTCTTATGGACAATATCATCTCTCAAACATTTCTTATGGACAATATCATCTCTCAAACATTTCTTATGGGCAATATCATCTCTCAAACATTTCTTATGGACAATATCATCTCTCAAACATTTCTTATGGCCAATATCATCTCTCAAACATTT
Source organism: Gigantidas platifrons (assembly GCA_002080005.1). Taxonomy (NCBI): domain Eukaryota; kingdom Metazoa; phylum Mollusca; class Bivalvia; order Mytilida; family Modiolidae; genus Gigantidas; species Gigantidas platifrons. The sequence continues at coordinate 238,786 of MJUT01054173.1, read as the reverse complement.
ATTATGGACAATATCATCTCTCAAACATTTCTTATGGACAACATCATCTCTCAAACATTTCTTATGGACAATATCATCTCTCAAACATTTCTTATGGCCAATATCATCTCTCAAACATTTCTTATGGCCAATATCATCTCTCAAACATTTCTTATTGCCAATATCATCTCTCTAACATTTATTAAGTACAATTGTTATTCTTTTTCAGGAAGGATCATCAGAAGAGCGTAAAGTAAAACATTTTGAAATGGTTGGTTTTAATGATGAAGCTACAGATCCAGGGTTTATTTTAAATGTTTGTCGTCGTGTAAATAATCATGTGACAGCCACTGCTGGACCTATTCTTGTACATTGCAGGTATTACCATATTTATAACAAACTGTACTGTTATTTACTTTAATTGTATTTCATAACTTTTTATTTCCATTTCTTTCCAGTTCAGATTTTTATTCTATATTATCTTATTCTCCAATGATGTGCTGCGTGTTCTTCATTTTATTGTTCCTGTTTTTGTAACATTTGACTAAAGGCAAATTGAACTTTTAGTATAATTTTGCTTCTGTTGTCCCTTGTCATCTGTCATCATTAACTTTTTCACATTTAATCTTCTCCTGCAAAACTGCTCAACCAAACGAATCCAAGCTTGGCCAAGGTCATCCTTAGTAAGTGGGGAAATGGATCTGTACAAATGAAGTTCGTCATCTCAGAGGGAAAAGGTTATGGTGTTTAATGCCACTTTCCACAATATTTCAGTTACTAGTATATCGTGGCGGTCAGTTTTATTGGTGGAGGAAACTGGAGAAAACCACCGACCTGCCGCAAGTCACTGACAAATTTTATCACATAATGTTGTATTGAGTACACCTCGCCTGAGCGGGGTTCGAACTCACAATGTTAGTGGTGATAGGCACTTATTGCATAGGTAGTTACAAATCCAACTACCATATGACCACAACCACGATAACCCCTCTTCCATGAGGAGTAGCTAGTAGAGGGCCTAAAATGGCTAAATTTAGTAGGTTGTTAAACAATTTTCGTCTCAATAGCCACCAATAGAAGTACTACACTATTTGTTGTGCAGCATCATAGTGATGTGAATGTCTCAGAGAATATGGTGTCTGAGGACTAAGGTTTCAATGTTTATCATAGGCTGTACTTAGGAAAATTTATAATATTATTTTCATGAGAACCAGTAATGGAAATGCAATTATAGATTGTATGAATCATCATGGTGATTGAAGATTCAAACTTTTGCCAATGAAACCCCCAGGGTGTATGAGGTCTGAATCCTTGGCGTCAAACTTTACCATAGGCTGCAATTGAAAAAGTTGTATTCATAAGAACTAGCTATGGAAATGTAATTGTAATTTGACTTGATGTACTTTGTGAGATTGAGATTCAACTTTGTACAACTGAAAGGACTTAAGGTATATATTCTGAGGGTCCAGAGTTTCTTAAATATTGGATTAGTGAAAAAAAAAAAGAAGCTCTTTAGAACCAGTTTTGGAAATACTATTGAAAGTGACATGAATCATCATCATTATCATGTGGAGATTCAAGCTTGCACAAATTGTGAATTTCCGCCGTTAATAACTGTCGAAAGGAAATTTGTGGGAATTCTCATCCAGACATTTAACCACTATGGTGATTAAAAATGTTACAAAGATTTACCCAACTGGTTAAACATGCTCAGAGTATTAGAATTAATGTTACACAACGGTAATTATTTTCCTATCATAGGGATGACGTTTTGTAACCCTCAAAACTGATTGGTATAATTCTGGGTGAAAATGTACTTGCTGTTTAATTAAGATCAAAATTCGTTAGTCATTTTGCCAGGAATATAACTCAGTCTAGAAACAAAGCAGTAAGTTGATGAATAGATTTTCTATTATTAATGAACCTTCTTTCTCTAGAGAGTCATATTGTCAGACAGTATGTATTCATCTTTTGATGAAAATCTTTTTTTTATTTCTGTTTATTGACAGAGATTGTGATGATCGGATAGATTTGATTTTAGCCCTTTGTTTTTGTTAGTCTTTTTATCTATTGCAAATCAGTAAGAAATTAGTTAAGATAAACAAATGCACTTGAATATTTCTATTTATCAACATCTTGGAAATGTTTGTTTCCTTTTAATTACATTTTGCCAAATATAGAACGTGATGTCTATTAAGAAGACAAGGTTGTCTAGATTTCAAGGAAGTGTGCTATTTAATGTCTATTTAATATGTTGACAACAAATTCTGCTAAAGAAATTCTCACAATACAATTTATTCAGTTATTTTACGTCGGGGAAAGATCTTTCCACACTCTTATTGAACATGTTTATCTGAATTGTTAAAGAAATGATTATCGGTAGTCGTTGATTAAAGAACAATTTGTTTCCATAGTAATGAAAACTTACTGAATACCGTGACATACTTGTAGTAGTTTCAGTGTTAAAATAGTATCTAAAAATCTTGAAATTTACGTACTATTGCAAAATGTGAAAATATGCAAATGAACTGATAGAGTTGTCAACATTCTTATACAAAAAAACAACAACATACATTTGAACAACGGGTAGCTTACACTTACTAGACTTTAAATAAAACTGACTGCCACAGATCAGGGAATTATAGTTTTATAATTCCCTGCACAGATATATGAAATATTGTTGAAAGTGGCATTAAACACTATAACCCTTAATCCTTATTGAAAATTGTAGCAATAAAATACAAGTATCCTATTCTATAAATAGATGTGGTGGGGGTAAAACAGCTGTATTTATAGCCATAGACTGTATACAAGTATCTTGTTCTATTTATAGATGTGGTGGTGGTAAAACAGCTGTATTTATAGCCATAGACTATTGTTTAAAACAACTTCAAACTGATGGCTATGTTGATGTTTATGGCACTATTCTACATCTACGCAAATTCAGAAAAAATATGGTGCGTTCTTTGGTAAGTTCTTTAATTTTTGTTTGTAAAAAGTTGTTTACAGAAAACATTTGATCCTTTAGATTTAGTTTTCTGACGTATAGGATTTTTACAAGTGCATGTAAGTTTGTAATCACGGTTATTATGGGTTTGGAGCTATGGATCTTTTTGTGAATGTGTATGCACAGGGCTCTTTTGGTGAATTTGAGCCCATCACAATTTTTGTGAGTTTGAATCCATAGCTAGTTTTGTGAGCTTGGAGTCCATTTGTGGGTTTTTGCTCATGAATAGTATGGCCAGTTTGAATCTATGGCTATTGTGAGTTTGAGTACATGTGGATTGTTAAGAGTTTGATCCAATAGCTATTATTGTGAGTTTAAGTGATTTCTAAGGATGTGCTACACTTTAACTGACTAGGTTATTTTTTAACACTTCCCAGCAAAGGGAATTGATTACTGAAAGGGATGTTTACATAAAGGAGTTGAAAAATACCTTGAGCAACATTTTCCAGGGATTTTAAATTTAATATTTCTTCATTTTTAATTATATGCAGGTAAATAAACTGTGTCAATTAAATTTCATTAAAATTTTCATGACCCTATTAATTTCTGTTTCAGTATTAACCTTGATTTTATTTTCAGTTCAATTTCTAGCATTTGGAAATTGCCTTGGAGGGTGAAAGCCTGATTTTGTATAATTGACTTGTACCATGATTCTATAATTGATGCACAATGATAGCTGATAATAAATATTTTAAGGTTTGGATCTTCCAGGAATTTTGTCCTTATCTAACGATAAAGCTTGATTAATGTAGGATATCTGATTAAGTTTTACGAGATCGTAATAGAAGAATCTATATTTGATTTCAGTTCCAGTATCGCCTTATATATGAATCTATATCTATGCACATACAGTGTGGTACCACTGTGATGACTGAATCAGAAGTACCAATGATAGCTCAATGTCTGTCCACAGAAAATCCTAAAACAAAAATGGCAGGATTTGAAAAGGAATTCCAGGTTTGTTATAAGTTATTTATTATAGGAAATAAAAAAATAAGATGAGATATTATAAAAATACAACTTACTTAATCTGTTTATAATTTTAAGTTATTTTACTTAAATATTGTTGAAAGTGGTGTTAAGCACCGTAACCCGAAGCCTAACCCTCAAGTTAGTTTTTGCATACACTATATTTCTCCTGACTGGTTTGTCGTAAATTAACTACCAGACAAAACTGCCAAATATGTTATCAATAAAATCATATAATATCTAATTTAGTGTTGATGTGTTTCTGGAATAACATTTATCATGTATGCTGAAAGTCAAAATAATGGAAAGTTCATCTGTATAATATAAATATTAGTAATTTAAGATGAGTAAAAACAGTAATGGTCGACAATATCACCACGACAATAAAATGTGATCAATAAAAACGTAGATATCTAATTTAGTGTCCGGTGCGTTTCTTGAAAACCTTCATCAGGTACGCTGAAAGTCAAAAGAGTGGAATATCATCACTACACAAACCACTCCTCTTGTTAATATTAAGTTTACCGACCTCAATGTTGTTTTCAATTAGGATGTTTAGAGTTAAAGTGTAAGTACAAGGTGGGAATCCTTATCACCAGTATTAAGAATTCTCTCTTAATTGTTTATCGATTTAATTTTTGATCCTCAAATGTTTGATATTTAATATCCATAATTTTAAGCAGTGTTAATCATTACCCACCTCCATCACTTAAAAATTTGTGAAATTGTGAACTCCTCAATACAATATTTCTGTATTATTGTCCAAGAGTCATTCCTCTTTTTGCACCTGTTTAGCCACCAAGAATAGGCCAGATTGTGGACTTCCTATCATTATATTCCACTTAAGCTATTTCAAGCAATTTTTATCTATTAATGGGTTTATTTTCAGGATAGCAAATCAGTTTGTTTTTTTCATAACAGGTTACTTGCATATTCCAGTGAGCAATTATTTAGTTAAAGTGATACAATTTAAGAATGACAACTTCATTATAAAATCCACTTAAAAAAGAGGATTTAATGTGAGTTAAAGAAACTCAATGTGGTAATAAATGATTTAGAATGTAGGGGTAGTCAATGTTCACATGGTGAATCCGTTTTATACTTCATTATCGGTATATATTTAATTAACGATATAAAAGGGAATAGTAAACATGTTATTGTTCTTATCTAGCATTTAATCAAACATCCCACGGTACATTAGAAACAAAACTAGCTAACTAAATTGTTTACAACTATTATTCTTATTAAGTTAGATATTCCAATCTACCCGTTGTGGTTATAATTGTTAATTAACAAATTATTTCATTCCCCCTAATTATAGCAATTTTTATAATGATTTTGTTTTTGCAACTGGAGTGATTGAATTATGACTTGAAGATGTAAACAAATGTCCAGTATAATGTTGCCTTTTCATTCAATAGATTCTAATTCAGCTTATACATAAGTTGTGTATATATGTTATCCTCGTAAAGATTCAAAATCATTATTATACTCCCCGCAAACAAAGTTTGGGGGATATATAGGAATCACCCTGTCCGTCCGTCCATCCATGTACCTTGTAAGCGCAACTCCTCCTAAACGGCTGATTGGACTTTTATGAAACTTTACACACTTGTAGTAAACTACCTGCAGATGTGCATGAAGGAATATGGTTGCTGTCCAAAATTTAAAAGGGGAGATAATTCAACTTATACTTTCACGAAAAGGGGGGGGGATGTACCTTGTAAGCGCAACTCCTACTAAGCTGCAAGCTGGGGGTATCACTCAGTGAGGTCACTCACAGTTCTATTTTTTTTTTACAAAGAACTGGTGTAGTTATGCCCCTTTGTGACATAAAGTGAAAAAGGTAATGGTTGTGATGTTTAACACCACTTTAAACAATATTTCAGTTATATCGTGGCGGTCAGTTTTATTAGTGGAGAAAAACCACAGACCTGTCACAAGTCACTGATAAACTATCAGATATTGTTGTATCGAGTACACTTTGCCATGAGCAGGATTTGAACTCACAACGTTAGTGTTGATAGGTACCGATTGCATATGGTACATTCTATAATTATGGAAATGTTAAATGGATTATAATGACAAAGTACATATTGTTATTGGTGTTTAACACTACTTTCAATAATATTGCAGTTACATTTTAATCTATTTTATTTGTGGTGCAAATCAGTGTACATGGAGAAAAGCACGGATCTGCTCCACGTCACTGACAAATGTTATCATATCATGTTATATCAAGTTCGCCTCACGAATCATACTCCTAAACTACAGTTGTGGTTGGTTCTAATTAAATAGGTAGATATAAATCCAATTGCAATGTGATCAGCTCTGATTGTGTCCTCTAATGTTGAACATCCGAATGAAATGAAAATCATATGTGATCAGGACCACCCAAGTAGTATTTATCTATGAAATTTGCTCTAGTGGTTGGTAAGAAAAAGACTGAAATGTTAAAAGGTAAAGGAACTTGAAGCAGATGACTGTACTGATGACAGACACTCCGTTCATTTTCAATGAGATGATGATGACGTCTGCTTTGTGCTATACCAACACACTTAGTTATCCTGATTCAGAGCCATCCAGTCTTTGCTCTTTCTCCTTATTCTGTGTGCTTGGCTGAGAAGCAACAAATAACCATGTCATAGTCTTTGGTGTGACCTGATCAGGACTCGAACTCACGACCTACCGCATTCGAGACGAGCATGCTAACCATTACACCACTGATGTGGTTCATGGGACATTAGTCTAGGCGATACCTCCCATGGAACTTTAGTCTAGGTGAAAGCGTTTTATATGTGTATATATAGTAAAATATTATGACACTCCTTAAAATTTGGATTAGGCTTGATAGCAGCTTTTTCTGTAAATAAGAAAATACCACTTATAATTGTGAAGCAAAAAAATGTTCCAACCACAAAATAATTAACCCATTTTATTTTTTGCAGACTATTCGTAATTTAGTGCCAAAGTTAAGCATAGGCGATTGTGCCGGGGGTCATAGGTCAGAAAACAGAAATAAAAGTCGTGACATTATGTTACTTCCTCGTGAGTATCAGTTATTGATGTTTTTTTCTCTCGTGGGATTACTATATGTTTTACATGAGACCATTAATATAGAATTATTTGCTATTTTAAGCACCGTTGATGATTAAGACCTGATAATTTAGTCTGCATGTTATTATTATGATGCAAGATTATAATGCTTTCTGTGGAGATGATATCAATCTTAAGGTATTGAAAGTGATAATCTCTCACGCTTCACGTTTTATGACTATCTCTTTTTGCACTTGAACTCCTTAAGGTATTGAAAATCAAAAATAGACTTGATACAATGTATTATAATTACCGTACAGTGAAGCTTGTCTAAACCAAACCTCATTGAGACCAACATTTTGTTCAGAATAGACAGGTGTTTGGTTTATACAGGTTATATTAACCAAGATTTCCTACATTTGACCTTTATTAAATGTTTGAATTATACAGGATTCTGGGGTATTCAGGGTTCAGTTTAGACAGATTTCACTGTACATGTAAAAATTAATTTAAAGAGTTTTAATTTAAAAAAATGATTCAATGATACACATCATAAATGGCTAAATTTGATTACATTTTGCTTGTGTTAATTAGAACATTATTGCCTATTTGGCAGAATGATTTATCTAATGAATAATTAATGGTGCTGTATAACACTACATTATTAAATTAGATCAACACATCAATGGAGTGCTTGTTCTTCCATAAATATTGCTGTTTTATCAAATTTTCAAATCATTGAAAAAACGTTTTCCAATTTACAGTATTTATAATCATAAAATGTGGAAAACTTTGTTTCATGGACCAGTAATATTGAATCTGAACATGTAAAGAGTATTTTTTGTTTCATTTTGTATTTATCTGCACAAGCCTGCCATTGTTTGTTATTTTAATTTGTATTTCCTAAACAAACGTGGCCTTGTATGTTTTATTTTATATTAACCTGAGAAAGATTGATTGATTGAATGTTGTTTAACATAAGGCCAGCTGTGTTTCAGAAATATTCACAATGAGAACAAGTTTACAAGCAATAAATCATTTAAGTAAAATATGATGCCATGATGGGTCTGTGCATTTATGTTTTGATTGTCATAAGGAATAGGGTATGTTTTGATTGTCACAAGGAATAGGGTATGTTTTGATTGTCATAAGGAATAGGGTAGATGATAGATAGAGTTAGAATAAGTAACCTTGTAATGGACCATCTACAACCACTACTAAGAAACTGTTACCCAGTAGAAGCTGTTACCCAGTAGAAACTGTTAACCAGTAGAAACTGTTACCCAGTAGAAACTGTTACCCAGTAGAAACTGTTAACCAGTAGAAACTGTTACCCAGTAGAAACTGTTAACCAGTAGAAGTTGTTACCCAGTAGAAACTGTTACCCAGTAGAAGTTGTTACCCAGTAGAAACTGTTACCCAGTAGAAACTGTTACCCAGTAGAAGTTGTTACCCAGTAGAAACTGTTAACCAGTAGAAGTTGTTACCCAGTAGAAACTGTTAACCAGTAGAAGCTGCTGCAAGTTGTCTTTTACATACTAGTAGTGTGGCATTCTCTATATATGAAGCAGTCATAAACATCTTGTTTGTATATTTGAGTCTTCCCGCTAAACTTACAGATGCACCTCTAAGGGTTATGCCTTGCAGTGAAGAAACTATGTCATATTTCTGTGTCCAGATGGCATAGTTGGTTGTTTAAATCATATTTACCTCTTACAGTGAAATCTGTCTAAACTGAACTACCCTGGGACCAACTTTTGTGTTCAGAATAGACAGGTGTTTGGCTTATTAGGGTAAATTAACAGTGAAATCTGTCTAAACTGAACTACCCTGGGACCAACTTTTGTTTTCAGAATAGACAGGTATTTGGGTTATTAGGGTAAATTAACAAAGATTTCCTACATTGGGACTTTATTTAAAGTTCGGTATATACTGGATTTCTCTTTATTCAGGGTTCTTTTACGACAGAATCACTGTATCATGATTATTGTAGCTGTGAAAGGGAGAACTTATTTGTGACTAATTTATTGTATGTTGTAGCTGAGCGAGCGAGACCATATTTGTTAACAACAGAATCAGGAGATAATGGTACAGACTTTATCAATGCAGTATTTGTAGATGTAAGTCAGACAGCTTCTCTTTTAGTTTGTTTATCTTCTTCACTTAATGTTGCTATAAATAAAACAATTAAGCAACACCAACAATACAGCAATATTCATCTATAAGGCAAAGAGGGGGAATTAAGTAAGTCTTTCAATATTTTCCTCTTGAGAACAAACAGTGAAATGCTGCATATTGCTGTTCAGCGTCATTGTTATATTCAGATTGAGATTTAAACCACCGTAAGAAAGTCTTAGGGTCTATAGGTCTTGAGCCCTGAGGTCCAAATTTTAAATAGACTGTAATAGAAATAGTAAAAAAAAATTAAAATTTTAAAGAACTAGAAATGTAAATGTATAATTTTTTCCACCAAAGTTGAAATTTAGAAATCCAATCTTCTACAAATTAAGAGCCTATGATTTATTGAAAGGCCATGCTGCACCAAAGACCCATACATTTCTTGTTCCTTCATCAGCACAGTCTCTGGATGGTTTTATTGTTGTTTTTCAGGGTTATTACCAAGAGAACAATTTTCTAGTAACACAATGGCCTATGCAGCATACAGTGAATGATATTTGGAGACTGATTTATGATTACAAGATTACCTCCCTTGTTGTGTTGAATGAACAAAAATTTTCTAGGGTAAGTACAGATTAACACGACGTGTGTCACTAGTGGAGCAGGAACTGTTTTACCTCTCGGAGCACCTGAGTTCACCCCGGTTTTTAGTGGGGTTCATGTTACTTGATCTTTAGTTTTATATGTATGTTTTGTTGATTGCTGTTTGTCCTTTTGTACTTTTTCTTTTGGCCATTGTGTTGTCTGTTCTTCGATATATGGATTATCATTGCCCCTTTGGTGTCTTCAAACTCTTCATAACATATTTTGAAACATGTTTGCGAAAGAAAAAAATTCATTTGTTTGAAATGGTATAACCCATTGATCACTGGTCAATTAGTCCTGCAGAGATCAGGTCATTTGACATGTATCATGTAATTATTCAAATGAGTGGAAATAAAACATAGATATCTAAGTTTGTGTGGCAATGGACAATTTAGTGGCAGATCAGAGGACAGATTGTTAACCCATTTTAGCAATGCCAAATTTCCTGTGACTTTAACATTTTATCAACACCATATCTATAGCCATCACATATTAAACTTTTTTTGCCTTTGTCGGTCACAGTCAGTTAAAGCTCCACTATTCACTAATACATAGGAAAAAACAGGTATGTGTAAGGTAAAAGCTATTCACTATGTACATAAGAAAATATGAGTACATTCACTATATACTTAAGAAAATGCAGGTTAAGTCATTCGGACATAATCGTACAGTAAATGGCACTAAATTGTCCTATGAAGTCGGCGCTAAAATGTCCACGCCAATCTGCCAGTTTGTGTACACAACACATTTCTGGAGTGACCATCAGACTTCAGCTCATAGTTATTAGAATGGCAAACCAAATAATATTAAATTCCTTTGGAGCTAGCAAGTAGGCATTATAGCTCAAATTGAATATGATTACCATGTTCCTTGTTTAGGAAATGTAAATTTCAAACATAAATATATCTAATAAGCCATGTCAGTGCAGGAAAGGCCAAAACATAAATGTTTTTGCATTGAAATTTCAATATACATTATTTCAAAGGAGAGTCAAATTGAGCTAATGATATGGAAACAATGATTTTCAAAAGCAAGATTTTAGAACATCTTATTCAAACATTTCTGTACAGTTTGTGAGACAAGTGAGAAGAAAAATGATCAAATTTGTGTTTTATTTTGCTGTTTTTTGTATTAACTGTATAGCAATAGACCTGGATTATGATTTACACTGCAAAACTATACATGTACATGTTTTATATTTCAGAAATATCCATGTTTTTGGCCAAATTCCATGGAAAATGAACAGAAGTTTGGTCCTATTGGTGTCAGATATCTGGGATGTCAGAAACAGTCAGACATTACCATCAGAGCATTCTCTATCAGAAAGGTAAAAACTTATTAAGCATTTTTTGTATGTGTATATGTTTTATGATTTGGCTGGACCAATTTGTACATACATATATAATGTCACATTGTCTACTTTATGGTTCCATTTCTTTCGCTTTTAATAATTCAAAAAATTATAGATATACAAATGTTTATACTTGCCATATGTTAACAGTTCATCTATTATGTCCACTCACATACATTGAAATGTGACAAGGGAGATAATTGATGTCAAAATGATCAATCTAAATAAAGGTCCATTATACTTAAATGAAAAAAAAAAAATAGAAATGAAAAAAATTTGAACCAGATTAAATTTAAAATATTTATTTGTTTTGTTTTTTTTTCTCTTTAAATGTATTATGACTGTTTTATCTCACATTATGAGGAAAATTGTTTATCAGGTACATATATAAGTTGAGAGATAGAGGTAGTAATTTCATTATCACATTTGTTATACTTAAAAGTTTCCATTGTTTGTAAGAAAATCTATTACTATTTGTAATATAAATGTTTCTAGGTTTATATCAATAAAATAAGATTTGCATATATATAATATCTTTATTAAATTACATCTTGAAAATATTTTCAGTAAAATTAAATTAATCATAATAAAATTTATCAAAGAAGTTGCTTTCTCAACTTCTTTACATTGTGAGATCCTTAATTATACCCCTGCTCCACCGGAGGGGTGGTATACTGTTTTACCTCTGTCCATCCTTCCATCTGTCTCTGTCCTTCCGTCTGTCTGTCTGTCTGTCTGTCTGTCTGTCTGT
>MJUT01054173.1:202952-226826 GCA_002080005.1 Gigantidas platifrons | reverse complement strand
GGTATACTGTTTTACCTCTGTCCATCCTTCCATCTGTCTCTGTCCTTCCATCTGTCTGTCTGTCTGTCTGTCCTTCTGTCCATCCCAAGATATTTTTCGTCACATTTTTCTCAGCAACTATTGATGGCAGAAATCTGATATTTGGTCACAAGCTTCATATAGGTATGCCATATTGTGGAAAGCGTTTTTGGACCCGTCAAATTCCTACTTCCTGTTTGCCGACTTAGTTGTTTTTTTATACACATTGAACATATATGCAGGGGGTATCATAAGTGAGCATTGGCTCACAGTTCATCTTGTTGTACCTGTAAATTATTATTGGAATACTTCTATAATATGAGGTGGAAGAGACAAACAATCTTTAATGTTCCTGGGATCCAAGTTAAAACATGTGCAGTTGATTAAGTAAAACAGACCAAAAATTAATCTTAAATGTACAGAGATAAGTGTGTAAATAATGTAAACATACTTCACTCACTTTAGTAATTAAAAGATGTGTACAGTCTTACAGAGTGTAATAAATAATGATCCAATGATAGTTGATTGATTGATTGATTGATTGATTGATTGATTGATTGATTGTTGTTTGACATCACATGAGTAGTATTTGAGCTATACTCATGATGAGAACAAGTTGACAAACAGTTCTTCAGATGTACTGGGATAGGCCTATGGACAGAAGTTTAGACTGTCACAGGAAAAATTATTTTAAAGGTCAGATAATTTCCCCCTGCAATGCAACACACTTGCTCATAAAGATGTTTTTACCATGGCATTCTTCTTACATGAGGATCTCATTTTTGTCTCATCCCAAGGGTGTTTTACTCATCCTGCACAACTAGTGCATGCCCCTTCTATAAGGGTTGTACCCCACGGTGGTGATAGTAGTTCCTATTGCTATTCTCCAAGGTGCCTCCATTGCTATTCTCCAAGCTGGAATTTGCTAGAAATGTTGGAAATATTGACAGCCATATTTAATGATATACAATTGAATGGTTTCTATTTTAGCTTCCTAAAATGCAATATGATTCATTACTCAGGCTGGGATATGATGCACTGGTATGATTTAGAGTGGGTTTGGTCCCATAATTGGTTTACAGTTTCTTCAATCTCACTATTTTTTTTTCAAACTTTTTGTATTCATTTGGCATGGTTTTTGTTTTAACACTTTAAATAAGAGATTCACAGTTGTTTTGAAGTTGCAGACGTCTATTACAAGACACATAAATATTATTTACTAACATCAGAATGATTGATAATCACATGTTTACAAATACAATGTATGCATGATAGTTTCTTTTCACCTAAATTTTCATACTTTTCTGTCTATAATTTACACGTGTGATTAAGAGTATTTTTTTTTATTATTATTTTTTTTTTTTACAATTTTAAGAATTGGAACTTTACTTCAGTTGCATGAGAAATTACCTGTCTGAATGGCATGGAGAATAAGATCATGTGTTTCTTAACACTCAACCCCTGTGTTTTCATATAATTAACACTAGTGTTCAAATATAAATAAACAAAAATGGTACTCATGTTAGCATAGAATTTTCACATGTACAGATAACTGGTCTTTGACTAAATAAAAGCAAATCACTTAGACATGTCAGCAATGATTTTAACTGATTATTTACTGACAACCCTATGATGAAGCTTTAATTGAACATCATGATAAATTTACTGTTAATAATAATTGGTTCCATATTTATTCTTGCTTTTAATACAAAAAAAAAGTTCATACAGTTCTTACTATACAAAATTTTATGATTCATCTTTATCTTGATTTATTCAGTTAGAATCAATCATTTCATTGTACAATCCAGTTAGAATGGGTGAAACTTTGTTTTTGTAGGCTGTTTTATACATAAGACAGCTTCTGATATATAAAACAATTTAAAACCATTTGTGGTCTTTGAGGTTCTACCACCAGAAGCAGAGTTATTTTTTGTTTCTCAATTATCCATATGAAATGTACTGTAGCAAAATTTATTACATGAAATCAATGGCTGTCTTTGAACTACTCCCCCTCTCCATTATACTAAAATGAGGGAATGTGTTGCCTATAGATTGTCAATCTTTTCCTCAATATATGTCATGGTGAATGCCAAATTAATGTGCAAAATTTCCTCAGTTAAAACAAAATATTGGTTATCTCAGAAGTTGAACTAATGTGTTGAATATATTGTTTTCATATGCTTGATTTTCATCAATTGAAAAAATATATACATTTGTATAATTATCTATTACATTTGTTGACCTGGTCTTCATGGTCTAATGAATAATGTTATTACATACAGTGCTTGATATCTGGGGCTTAGCCTTGGCCTGGTTAGAGCAAAAAATTTAAATATGTACTAGTGGCTTCTAAACTAATTAAACCAGAAACATGCAATCATGCTGATCAGAGACATGTGCATTAAAATGTCATTATTTATAGTAAAGTGGTCTGGGAGTTACTGATAAACAACAGCTGATAATGGTAAACATAAGCACAATGACATGGATGAGGACTCTTACATGAATATATAAATACAACATCAAGGACATAGAATTAGATTTCTAAATTTTCATTCTTAAAATGTGACCTCTTTAAGTAGTACATGTAGTGAGCAGACAGGGAGACGAGAAAATGATTGGTCACTTAGGTGTGAGAATAATTTGTACTCACTACTAGCAGTGGATTTCTTACATTTGTGAGCTTTATCAATAAAGAAATCTAGTTGAGCATGCTGAACATTTACATTAGGGGATAAATTATATCAAAATCATCATCTTACCTGCTTATATGTCTGCTAGGATGCAGATGAAAAATTACTCAGTTATCATCAAATATTATTTACTCAAGTTCCTAAGATTTTAGGGTGGATTTCTTGATAAATAAACATTAGAGAAAATCAAAGGGACAATCAAGAATGGACAATCCAGAAAAACTGGCAACATTGTATACACAAGACTACAACAAAACAGCAAAAAACACAACACTATATGTGTTGGACAAGACTAAACACAACACTATATGTGTTGGACAAGACTAAACACAACACTATATGTGTTGGACAAGACTAAACACAACACTATATGTGTTGGACAAGACTAAACACAACACTATATGTGTTGGACAAGACTAAACACAACAAAAATCTATGACTTCAGTCTTAGTTTTGCACTGAACACACTGGCTTAAGCTTGAGCTAAAATTCATATTTGAGTCCAAATTTTTAAATTCTATTGTAAACAAAGAGTATTAAATATATTTCACATATTGATATATTAAATTCATCTTTCTGTAGAGTAGAATTTCTTGTAACACATTGAGTATATATAGGATAAAATGAATCATTTGAAATACCCCTTGCATTTAAAATTAATCTGACAATATTATTCTCTCAAAAAAAAAATATATTTATGTTTTGATGGCCTAATGGTTTTGTGTAATTCTACAGTAGTAAGTATAGTTGAATGCTTAGTATAGGTTCAAAACCCAACAGTTGCTTGAGGTTTCAGGAAACAATACAAAAACTACTACCTTACATTGACTCCAAAGTCTACACTAAGGCTTGAAACATCAGAAAAATCAATTTAGAAAGTGCAAAACATTTTGTATAATTTCTCTTTTTCTGCTTACTAATTAGATTACTAAACCTTTTATTGTTAGACTATAAACATAAAATTATATACTTCAATAAATATTATTGTCGATTACCGGTATATTAATTTTTTCAGAACTTGAGTTGTATGCAAATGTTGTCAACAGATGTATCTCCAGAATTGGTCATTGTTAGATTTTTTCATTTAACGTGTTGGATGGGAAGAGAAAAAACGCCCATGAATTCAAAATCACTCATCTACCTCATGGAGTTGGTAGAAAAATGGCAGCATAAAAACAATCCATTGAATCCTGTTTGTGTTTTGTCAAAGTGAGTATAAAGTCTCCTTTATTTAAGAAATATCAGTGTTTTAATTATTATTTACATTAATTATATACAGTTCAAACTCGATAAGTCAAAGTCAGAAGTACCATAGTAAAATATTCAAGGTATCTGAGGCCGAGGTATGACTCTCAAACACTTAAGAGTACATTGAATTCATATACACTAAGGAATTTTATGAGTAGCAAAGCCATTCAGTGGTTAAAGATCAAATTTTTCTACCCTAAATAAAAGGAATAGCCTGTTTTCAGTTTCAGGTTTATGGTGTTTAACACCACTTTAAATAATATTTCAGTTATATGGCGGTCTGTTTTATTGTTGAAGGAAAACAGAGTATCCAGAGAAAACCACCGACCTGCTGCAAATCACTGACAAACTTTATCATATAATGTTGTATCAAGTACACCTCGCCATGAACGGGGTTCAAACTCACAACTTTAGTGTGATAGGCACTGATTGCACAGATAGTTGTAAATCTAACCACCATACGAGCATGACCACGGCGGCCTCTGTGAGTAAACAGTAAGATTGTAGATAAACAAAAAGATGTCTGAAAAGGAATCTCAACCAAGTATCATAGGACGTGGTTAGGAGAATGTATATTTTAAGTTGTTATGAATTCTAGAGATAATATGCCATTTGTTCAGTTAAATAAATGTAAAATTTTCTTTATAGAGATGGAATGAGTCGTTGTGGTGTTTACTGTGTAGCTAATATCTGCTGTGATCAGTTGAAAGCCGAGTGTGAAGTGGATGTCTTTAGTGCAGTGAGAATAGTCAAAAAGAATCGGCCTGCTTTAATTCCAAACATAGTAAGTATCATAGACATCTATTAAAATATGTATTCATGTTCATTATTTTTAACTTTAAAATTAGTATCAGGTACCGTCGTGATCGTATGGTAGTGGATTTACAACTACCTGTGCAATCAGTGCTTATCACCACTAAAGTTGTGAGTTCTAACCTTGTTCATGGCGAGATGTACTCATACACAACAACATTATGTGATAAAGTTTGTCAGTGACTTGTGGCAGGTCAGTGGTTTTCTCCAGGTACTCTGGTTTCCTTCACCAATAAAACTGACCACCATGATATAACTGAAATATTGTTGAAAGTGCAATTAAACACTATAAACCTAAACCTTAAAATAAGGAACACTAAAAATTTGTGTTTGATCAATATTGCATCCCCAATTTTTCCAGTTTCTTTATTTTTATGTTTCATTTAAACACTAGAAAAAAACCAAAAGGGGGAATCGAGAGATACAAGCAAGATTGGTCACAAGACATAGTACGAAGACAAACAAAACAAATAACACAACACAGAAAATTTAAAATATGAGCAACACAGGCCCCACCAGTATGAAATCCTTTGAAATGAGCCTTTTATGACAGATGTCTCTGCATTCTCTTACAACTACATTGAGGAGAGATTTAAAAGAGAGATGTTGATTATGTTCCAATGTGGAAAACAATGTATTCACTAGACAATGTGAGACTACAAGGTTAGGGTATTGATGGTTGGCTCCACTTTCAACAAAATTTCGGACCTGTCAGAAGTCACTGACAATCTGTATCACATAATGTTGTATCGAGCACACCTCGCCTGAGCATGTGAGACTACATGTGCTTGGTTCATTTAAACAAATATCATAATTGTAGGTTATGGCTATGAAAGGAATCATAAATATACTAAACAACTTTGAAATCGCACCACTCTTATGTTTCATTTTAAAAAATAATAACGTGAATTTATTTTCTGTCAGTAATATATTTTTATAACCCAATCAATTACAGGTCAGTTTTGACCTGTGCTCAATCAGCCGACATGCTAGGCTAGGTTCAAAAACTGTTTTTTTGCACGTGCAGTCAATGGTGATAAGTTTTTCAAAATGTTTTGACCGCTTTTATCAAGCTATTGACACCAGGCACAGAAGGAAACTTCAACTTCTGTGTTTGCTTAATTCTCAAAGGTAAATTTCCATGGCTCGTCTCAGAGCTGATGAACGTAACCAGGCATTGGGTATGTTACATGCCGGAATGTCAACGAGAAATGTTGCCAACAACTTTAACTGCAACCACAGCACAATAGTGCGTCTCAGACAACGGTTTCTGGCCATGAATACGGTTGCCGATAGACCAAGGCCTGGAGCACCAATGATGACAACACAGGCACAGGATCAAATGATAAGGCTTCAGCATTTGCGTGAACGATTCAGAACTGCAGCTGTAACAGCCAGAGAAACAGTTGGACGCTATAGGCCACGAATCGCAGCCCAGACTGTTCCGCGTCGTCTCGGGGAACACGGTCTCTGAGCTCGTCGTCCATTCAAAGGTCCAATACTTACCCAGCGTCATTGACGTCAACGATTGGAATGGGCAAGAGGGCATTTGCCTTGGACTCTTCAGCGATGGCAGGAAGTTCTGTTTTCAGACGAATCACGCTTTAACTTGTCTCATGCTGATGGCCGTATACATGTGTGGAGGCCAACCGGTGAACGATATGCTGCTTGCTGCATACAGGCAGTCGATCGTTGGGGCGGAGGTAGTGTTATGGTCTGGGCAGGAGTTTCATACCGATACAACACTGCCTTGCATTTTTGTGACCGATGTTCGAATGCACAACGATACAGAGATAACATTTTGACTCCACTTGTAGCACCAATGTTTCAAACACATCCAGATTTGCTAGTGTACCAACAAGATAACGCAAGGCCACAAGGATGGCCCGCTTTATCTCTGGACTTTGCACCAATTGAGCATGTTTGGGATGAGTTAGGAAGGCGTGTTTACAGTCGTCCCAATAAACCTACCACTGTCGATTATTTACGTCGTGCACTGACTGAGGAATGGAACAACATGCCACAAACAGTTATTCAAAACATTATCTTGTCAATGCGTCGTCGCTGCACTGCATGCATCAATGCTAGAGGTGGACATACCAGGTAGTGACTTTTTGATTTGAGAGTACCATTGTTATCCCCTCGCCAACGAAGTTGCGATGGGATAGTAATGCTACTGTCTGTCCTTCCTTCCGTCCGTCTGTCCATCCTTCCATAACATCCTTGTGAACACTCTAGAATCAACATCCTTCAATGGATTTTGACCAAACTTGGTACATACTTAGTCCTTAAGAGAATCTGGAACCATATTGATTTTCAAGGTCATAGGTCAAATTTTTACCGCGTAATATCCTTGTGAACACTCTAGAATCAACATCCTTCAATGGATTATGACCAAACTTGGTACATAGTCCTTAAGAGAATCTGGAACCCTATTGATTTTCAAGGTCATAGGTCAAAGATCAAGGTCACCGGGTCAAATTATTAACGCATAATATCCTTGTGAACTCTCTAGAATCAACATCCTTCAACGGATTTTAACCAAACTTGGTACATCCTTAGTTCTTAGGAGAATCTGAAACCCTATTGATTTTCAAGGTCAAAGGTAAAGGTCACCAGGTCAAATTTTTTCTGCATAACATCCTTGTGAACACTCTAGAATCAACATCCTTCAATGGATTTTGACCAAACTTGGTACATACTTAGTCCTTAAGAGAATCTGGAACCCTATTGATTTTCAAGGTCAAAGGTCAAGGTCACCAGTTCAATTTTTTTACAATGTAACATCCTTGTGAACACTCTAGAATCAACATCCTTCAATGGATTTTAACCAAACTTGGTACACACTTAGTCCTTAGGAGAATCTGGAACCCTATTGATTTTCTAGGTCAAAGGTCAAGGTCACCAGGTCAATTTTTTTTACCATGTAACATCCTTGTGAACACTCTAGAATCAACATCCTTCAATGGATTTTAACCAAACTTGGTACATACAACAAACATGTACTTAGTCCTTAGGAGAATCTGGAACCCTATTGATTTTCAAGGTCAAAGGTCAATGTCACCGGGTCAAATTTTTAGGCGAGGGGATACGCGACGCTTTGCGTTGCACTTGTTGAAGTTGTTGTGTGACAACATTATTTGAAATTGTGGTACCCAATGTTCCATGAATTTTTTCTACGGTTATTGTTGTTAACTTTTATGTTATTAATTATATCATTGTTAAATAAATTATGAAAATATTTTCCAAAATATGAGTGGTGCATTTCTTTTGTTGTTAAGTATAGTTGTGCAGAGATTACATTCTATAATTGGAAGCTAACCAGACAGTACATATTTAATAAAACTTAAAATGTGCTTAGATATTTGGAATTTCGTCATATAATGTTCATGAAATAAAAAAACAAAACAAAACTTTCATCCTTCTCGTTTCTGTTGTATGTATAGAACCTTTTTGTACATAAAATATTTATTTATTTTTATTCTATTGTATTCCAAATACTAACTTTCTATTGTAGATGGAGTATATATATTGCTATTCATTACTCGTATCATTCCTTGCAATGATGCAGGAAAATCGGCCAAAAATTGTGATAACTGGACCAGCGGCCAAAGAAGGTCAAATTAATCGAGGTTATGGGTTGTTGGAATTACAAAACAGTCAAATGCCATCAGACGATCAATTGGATCAGATCAGTAGGTCGTCACAGTATAGTTTTTACACTGCGGGTGAACCTTCACCTTCTATGGAAGGAATTTGTTTGGCAGCACGAGGACATATAGCAACATGTAAAAGACCTATTACACAACTACAAATTCCAAAAACAGATATTTCTTGCAATTCATCCACAGAGAGTATTTACGAGACGGCATATTCAAATAACTCGTCAAGACATAACTCTGTGTGGTCACAAAAGTCACGGGAACATAACAACAACAAGATCAATGGTTCACCGAACACGAGTCTCGGTAACGGAAACGTAACATCGAAACTAATACAGATGAATAAACATTCTATGCCAGTTGTGTATAATAAACCGTCAGGTCTGACACAAACCGTTGAGTATTACACTCCCCATAAAATACCTTCTATAACTAGTAGTAAAACTAGACGACCAAAACCTGCCTTACTACGACAAGATGCAACAGATGATATCGAAATGATAAGCATAGATATAGATAATCAAAACCATGTCAGTCTTTCACCAAATTTATCATGTGTTTAAATATTGTTGATAGTCTTTTTGCCAGATGTGTTCATATACCTGTAAATATAATGCAATCTATGTAAACATGAAGAATAAGATTATTGAAGAAGATGATCATCTTTTACAGTTTTCTATATTGAAATGTAACGTATATTGGCGTGAAATGTAGTTTTCAACATTTTATAGACAATTTGCATATTTCGAACTTTGATTCTAAAATTATATGTTTAACATGAGTTATTTCCCTTTAATGTGGACAAAAGCATCCCATTTTATGTAAAGTTCAATGAAAATAACATATATTTCCCTATAATCTGTTCATAATTTTTATGTTGTAGCAACATGTGAATTTTTTATTTGCTATTAAAATATCATCTCATTTTTTTACAAATTTCAAATATCTACAAATTAAAAGAAAAGTATACTCAAATTCGTTGTCCTTTCCAGGTCTTCCACTTGTTGTAAGGGAAATAACTCATATAAAAAAATGTACAAAAACATAATTTCATAATCAAATCGTGAATCTGCAAAAGATTCATTTATATTATCTTTATTGCTCAAGTAGCAAATAGTCTTGATGCATATTGTTTTGACCGATCTGTTCATTCATGTTTGAAGGAAGTCTAGCTGTTGTATAGAGACATCATACTCCTACTGGTCTTACCGTTTTTTTTTAAACTTGGCTAAGATGTTTAGAAACAAAGTGAGGATGTGTGTGTTGGCAAATTTTTTTTGCAAATTCAAAGTTTGCTACATACTCACCTTTCATTATATTGACAAAAACATGTTGGTCCCATCACTGTACTCAGGGGGTGAATGTACATCAAATTGTAGGACATTTATGGGCATTTGACGCACTATCACATTTAATGTTATCCTTACAATAACTAATGCTATAAGTAAAAACTTACCTTCAAGCGGCACAAAATGGCTTGCAGTTTTCCTACATTATGACGTACATTCATCGCCCTGGTACTGATTCTCATACAACCATTTTCATTTTTTTACAACTTTGTAAGTTAGTCCTATTAGTATATAGACTTTAGACAATACTCTTATAAATATATATTATGGTGCTATGTAATTAGTTGTGTTTCTATAGTTATTAATAGTATTCTTATATATGTCGGTAGAGAAAATAGTTTGCACACGAGTATAAAGTACACAGATATTGTTTTATTTATTGTTGCTAATTTAAATATGAAAACAAAATACCTGTGACAGTGATACCTGTAGAAGCTTACACCTGAGTATTGTGGCATGTTCTATCATATCTAGGTAAATAATATATTGAATAATGACAGTTATGAAGGACAAGAACGGAAATTATCACTAGTATTGCAGCAAGTCTGATAGGACGAGCTGTCATACTAGAGATCATGTATGTCTTTTAACGATAATGTCATGTGTTTGAGGTCACAGTGACCTATATTTTCCAGTATCAGGGTCAGTTTGTTGATATTGACATCATCACTTGGTGAGAGATCAAAGGAAAAATGTCCAAGTTACTGATAAGATAGTTTATATGTTTAGAAAATAGGGGCTCCATTTTGATTGATTGATTGATTTTTGGTGTTTAATGCCACTTTCAACAATATTTCAGTTATATTATGGCCACCAGTTTTAGTGGTGGAGGAAGCCGGAGTACCCGGAGAGAACCACCGACCATGGGCAAGCAACTGGTAAACTTTATCACTTTTGATACAGAGACTTCATGGCCATAATCAAATGATACTTTTGATAAACTGTCCAATTAATTGAAATGGTATTTTATCTGTAAGTTCTTATATGAACAATTAATTGACAGTAGATAATACAAAAATAGAGAAAATTTGTTCATTTTTAAAAATAATATGCAAATAATAACAAAACATATATGTATTTATTCACCAGTTACCATTAAAAATAACAAATGCATAATATATAAATTAGGAATGACTTCAGTGTTAATTACACTTATTAAAATAAAACATAAATTATTGTTTTCAATGAAGAAATTTATTGTTAAATTGATTGCTTAAAACTGCCGCACATCACAAACAAACACATACATGTATATCTATTATTTATCATTTTCTATTCATGTATTTTGTTATAAAGTTAAACATTTTTCTCTCTATTGTAAAATTTTAAGGATGCCATTTATTTAATCCATTGATGAGGAAATTACTGCAAGATGTCAAAGTTATACATCCTTATTCAAAATTACATTATGCCGACACCCTGTTTCATGATAAAACAACTTTATTTTGTCCCCTGCTGTGTTTGAATACACAGACTTGTTTACTTATATATTTCTCGTAATCCAATGTATTATTATTTTTTGGTATTGTTTTTTTCTATTTATTTTAAATGACTATAGAAAGCCTTGTATTAGCCACAGAAGTTGACTCTTAAAGGGATTTTCGGGGATGGGGTTGCATCACTGCGGCTAATAGAAGTTAGTTCACAGTAATACCCTGTATATTTTCTTTACACCCTAGATCTGTACTTTGTTTTTGGTCAAATATTTTATGTTAGATTTTGGTGTTATTGGTTTTCGTATTGTACAGACTTTTTATACAACTGTAATATGTCAATAAATAGAATGTAGTGTATATCATTGTTTTACTTATGGGGCTCCAGATGGGTCATTTGTAAAGGTTACAAAGACATTCATTGTTATACCCTTAGTTTCAAATGTTATCATTCAAATCCCTCAACCCTTAAAGTTACTAGATCATCCTTTTGAATGTTATTTTGTTTTTGTTCAAGTTAAAAAATAATAAACCATTCCATTTCTATATTGACTAAAAGTATAAAGCTTGTGCTTTGAAAAGTAATTTTCCTAAAAGTTTAAAGCTTGTGATTTGAAAAGTAATTTGCCTAAAAGTTTAAAGTTTGTGCTTTGAAAAGAACATTGTATATTGTCTAAATGTTTAAAATTTATGCTTTGAAAAGTAATTTGCCTAAAGGTTTAAAACTTGTGACTTGGAAAGTATATTGCCTAAAAGTTTAAGCTTGTGCTTCGAAAAGTAATTTGTCTAAAGTGATACTTTGAAAAGTATATTGTCTAAAAATTTAAAGTTTGTGCTTTGAAAAGTATTTTGCCTAAAAGTTTAAAACTTGTGCTTTGAAATGTATATTGTCTAAAAGTTTAAGTTTGTGCTTTGAAAAGTAATTTGTCTAAAAGTTTAAGCTTGTGCTTTGAAAAGTAATTTGTCTAAAAGTTTAAGCTTGTCTTTGAAAAGTAATTTGTCTAAAAGTTTAAAGCTTGTGCTTTGAAAAGTTATTTTTACTATTTGAGTGCAAAAGTAATCTTTCAAATCTCTGAAGCCTAAAAGTCCTCTCTGGAGCCCTATAAATGTGTTTTATATCATGTTGGTTGTGAGATTTGTATCCATACACAATGCATCTTTGTTTTGCTCACACATTAACTCATTATAATCATATTAAAACAGATGTAAATAGTTCTAACCTTTGTACTTTTTTACACAAAATTTAAAAATTATTTCTTATACATGTATTTAAATTATGTTGTATGTATTGTCAAAATAACCAGATTATAACTATTGCTCACAGATGAAGTTTAACTACACGTTTGTATATCATACAATTTCAAAAATATTATTGTCGTCATTGATAGAAGTGTCTGCTTAGAGACTACTGTTTTATTGATTTTTTTGTGTGCATTTATGAAATGTAGAGTGTAAAAACATCTTTTCTGTACTAAAGGGCCAGCAAGGACCATACTTTCACTGTTTATTAAATGCAAGTTTTATATAGAAAATGTAAGAAATTACTGATTTGTCTCACTTTTCTAATCGACTAAGGGAAATTTTTTCATCATTTAGTGCTACCAATTGATTCTACCCTTAATGATAATGGATAAGGAGTCATTTGAAAAAAATCTTAATATGTTCATAATCATATTTTTCATTGGTTGGTTTATGGTGTTTAATGCCACATTCAACAATATTTCAGTTATATCTTGCTTTCAACCATATTTCAGTTATATCTTGGCAGTCAGTTTTATTGGAAGGGGAAACCAAAGTACCCGGAGAAAACTACTGACCTGTCACAAGTCACTGTCAAACTTTATCAGATAATGTTGTATCGAGTACACCTTGCCTGAGTGGGATCAAACTCACGTTAGTGGGGATAGGCACTGATTGCATAGGTACTTGTAAATCCAACTACCATACAATCATGACCACGAGGGCCCCATGAACTATTGATATCGTCACACAATTACGTTAATTTTGAAATGCTCTTGAATATTTTAATTATTTCATTAGTGATATTTGAGTACATTCTACTGAAAACTATGTAGAGTAAAACCAAGGATGTTCTGACACAAACTTTATTAAACATTACTTTCTTTGTTTATATTTATAGAAATTTGTATTGTTTGTGAACAGAAATATGATAAGCATAAATTCAGAATATTTTTTGCTATCGGTCATGTCTATTTTCTGATATGAACAAATGAAGAGCACATGAAAGCATCAGTTGCAATAGGGAATGTTCGGACAACTCATTTCATTGAATTTGTGGCAAAAAAATATCATTCAAACAAGAAGAAAGTTAAATTTGAACTAATAATCTCTTAAAAAAAGACACATTTGCTTTTTTTCAGGGTTATAATAGCACAATTTCTTTATATGAAAAACAAGCATTTGGTATTTTGTAAACAAAGATGAAGTTTAAATATTGAAGCCACAAAACGTTTACATTTTCAACCAATCAGAGAAACCCTTTCTATATGGTTAAGGGATTTATGATAGGATTAAAATATCAACAATGTTATTGGTTATCTTTTCACTATGTCATCTGGCTGAAATAATATAAGCAAGTGAAAAGAAAAAGATATATAGGGTCTAACACCGGGAGAGGTGCAAGATATATAGAATCTAACACCGGCAAAAGTGCAAGACAGGGAAATCTCCGACACCCGAGGGTAAGATTACAATCGTTCGCTGACGAGGCTCGCCGAGTCAGCGAACGATTGAAATCTTACCCGAGGGTGTCGGAGATTTCCCTGTCTTGCACTTTTTGCCGGTGTTTGATTTTATTTCTCACTTTTATCAGCTGTTACCTAATTGTTTTGTTCACATTCCCGATCGAGCGTTTTCCCGCAAATTTTGTTTCCATTGCTGAAGTAAATATTCAATTTATTCATATGCATCTGTGTCTTGGCAGTATTNGTATTTAATAAATATATGATAAATGTAACTCAACACTACACCTGTGGCTGTGAAAAAATATTTGAATTTGGTCAAAGGGAGGTACGTTAGTTACTAACAAGGGAGAGCACTCTATTATTTACTCAAAGTTAACAAACATTGACTTGAAAGTCATACACCGTGAAACATGAAAGGTGCACGATAGTTAAATTATTAGCTAGCAGAATAGTATACATACATTAATTTAAAAATACTTATGTAATAGAATCGTGGTTTTATTGGTGAAGCATGGAGAACTGGGGGCAGTTGACATAAACTGTACAGCATGTATTTGCCGGTAAAATGCACGTGATTTTTTTGTCTTGCACTAGTGCAAGATAAGACAATCTCACACCGCTAAAAATAGGAACTGGTCTGTCTCAAAAGTGAGAAAGTAAAATCTGTGACACATAAGGGTAAGATTTAAATCGTATCGGACAAGACTTGTACGAGTCGGATACGATTTAAATCTTACCCGAGGGTGTCACAGATTTTACTATCTTGCATCTTTCACGGTGTTTGACTCTTTTTCTCACCCCTTTCTATCGTGTCAATGTTTGTTTACTTTTTGTGTAGCTTGGCGCATTAATTTGCGAACCGCATCACAGGACCCAAATTCCACATCATAAAACAAGATTTTAATTTTACTACATCAAAGGGGTTCAAAATAATAAAGTTAATAACTTGTCTATCGTGTCAATATTTGTTTACTTTGACAAAATATAGAGTGCTCTCCCTTGTTAGTAACTAACGTAAATAAAAAAAAAATTACCTCCCTTTGACTAACGTCAAATAACTTTTTTACAGGTTTTATCGCTGTTGTATTAGCATTTATATTACATTTATAAAATATATTGTATTTTATTGTGAAATACATTTAAAATACTGCCAAGACACGGATGCATATCTATAAATTGACAGTTTAATTCAACAATGGAAAACAATTTTGCGGGAATATGGGCATGTAGCTTGTCTTACCCAGGAGCCGGAGTAAGATAGAAAGACTACTTTATCCAAGGGGTGAGAAAAACAAACCTGTCTTAACATCCCCCCTCGTCTGAACATTCCTGGTTTTACCCTAACAGATATATGTTAATGGTAGACATTGTACTAATGAGATAATGTATTAATATTTCACAGTATATTTATTTTCTGAGTGAAATATGTACTATGTTATTGTTATTTTGTTTGTAGCATTCCTTTTATAATACAGTCAAACCTGTCTTATGTGACCATTGAAGGGAGTTATGAAAAAAGGTCGCATAAGACAGGGAGTCGTTGAATAGAGGTTATGATATTTGTTCCCAAAATCTCGAGAGGAAAAACCCAGTTCGGGTATATAATCCGCATCAACTCTTAACCTGTTCGTGTGGAGGACAAATGCATGAATAGAGCTTAAATT
This sequence comes from Gigantidas platifrons, assembly GCA_002080005.1. NCBI lineage: Eukaryota > Metazoa > Mollusca > Bivalvia > Mytilida > Modiolidae > Gigantidas > Gigantidas platifrons. The sequence continues at coordinate 211,241 of MJUT01054173.1, read as the reverse complement.
CTGGCAAGAAAAAGGTATAAAAATGAAATAAAAAGTATGTTCAATTAATATCGTTAAATATTTCCGTCTTTTGTGGGTGAAATTAACCCAAAAAAAAGAATAATTATATATTAAATGATCAAGTTTTTTTTTACTTTCTTTCAACAGCTATCTATTGTTATCTTAATTGTCATCATAATTAGAATTAATCATTATGATTAGAAGAATGAAATTTCCTGACAAAACGTTAAAATTCAACTTCAATCACTCGCCGAAAGCTATAAATAGCCTAATCACACAATCAGCATGTGTTTACCTTGTTCTGTTACCGCACCTTAAACCAATGTTCACAGAAATATATGCTGGAAACCAGTACTTCATAATTCAATAATTTTCAAAATCACGATTATTTATTTATAATGCTGAAAAATTAAAATGGTATTTTCTATAGTAAACAATTTTAAATATTTAATATAAATAAGAAATAAACCAAAACAACAATAATACATCATCACGTGAACAACTTACCTGTAAAAAAAATGGCGGTCTTACACAATATAACACTAATCGTGACTTCATTCAATATGAAAAACATATTATTATGAACTAGTAACAGGTATGGATTTTGGGAGTGAGATGTTGTCAGTAGATCATGCAGATATCAGCAATTATGAAAGTCGGTTAACACAGGATTTACCTTTCAAACAGTAGAAAAAAGACGGTCGCTAGTCGCGTATGACAGGGGGTCGTTGAATACAGTTAAAGTTTATAGTAAAATTCGTTGGGAGGAATGAAAACGGTCGGATAAGACGGGAAGTCGCTGAATACAGGGGGTCATTAAGACAGGAAGTCGCTGAATACAGGGGGTCGTTAAGACAGGTTTGACTGTACTACTTTATTTGTTACACATGTATAGCAAAGACATCTTATACACTGTTAATTATTGAACCATAATGTATGCTACCATCAAATATGACCAAGTGCATTGTGGGACATTTTGTACACCCAGACATTATTTGTTAGAAACATAAACAATTGATGTCTGACCAATGTTGTCTGGAAGTACAATAATCCATGGTTCACCAGTTACTGAAATGAACAATTCTTGCATTCCAGATTTAATTGTTACAACTAGAACCAATTTTTCCTTCATTTTTATCACTTTGTTACATTTTTATCAATAAATTTTGTACCATGATAATAGTTCTTTATTTTTGACTGATAGATTGATGTATTAATTATTGGTTCCATAAAGTGAGCGATTGATTGTTGTTTAACATCAAGTCAGCAATATTTCAGCTATATCATGGACAATAATATCAAGTGAGCAATAGTTCGGCTATATCATGGACAATAATATCAAGTGAGCAATAGTTTGGCTATATCATGGACAATAATATCAAGTGAGCAATAGTTCGGCTATATCATGGACAATAATATCAAGTGAGCAATATTTCAGCTATATCATGGACAATAATATCAAGTGAGCAATATTTCAGCTATATCATGGACAAGTTGCATTTCAATGAGATGATGATGTCCTTTGTTAGATGTGTTATAGTGCTAGCCCACTGAGACAACAGTATGTGGATAGACATGTCACGCCACTGTAACACACCTTTGTTAGATGTGTTATAGTGCTAGCCCACTGAGACAACAGTATGTGTATAGACATGTCACACCACTGTAACACACCTTTGTTAGATGTGTTATAGTGCTAGCCCACTGAGACAACAGTATGTGGATAGACATGTCACGCCACTGTAACACATTGCCCCGATTCTGAGCCAACCATTTTTTTTGCTCTTACTCCCTAATAGTATGTGCTTAGCAGAAAAAGCAGCAAATACCAATTTTATAGTATTTGGATTAAATGGTCTGAGTTCTGATAGACAGATGGATGTGAGAGGAACTATGTTTAACCACAAAAACTGACATATAAATAAACCAGTCCAGTAGTTTCTGAAGAATTTTACAGTTTCCCATATTGGGTCCTGTGTACTAAAATGTCAACACTCTTAAAATACAAGCTGACATAAACTTTGTAGAAGATCATGATTCACTGATAATTCCACAGAATCTTATGTGTGCCTAAGTTTTGACCGACACAGCCATCTTGAAAAAAAACATGAAATTTATAATCCCTCATCTAAAGAACATGTTAATTTGTTTTCAAATGGTTTAATGGTTAGGAAAAGATGAAAATGTGAACACTTCCTGTGTGAAGTAAAATAACATGTTGTCAGTCTAAATACTCTCATACATGAATACAAATCTAAACATTAAACTGGAGCTACAACATATTTCATAAGCCAGGCAAATAATTTGTACCACTTAGTTTTTTCTTTTTACATTTATTGACATTAAAACAGGAGCTAAAACATATATTTATAGACCTGGCATAAAGTATGCCAGATTGTCCAATGTTCTGTTATGTGTTTCAGCTGGGCAGCCATGAAGTTCAGGAATCTGTGTTGTTAAGCACATAAGTGGCCCTAATGCACATAAAAGTGAATCTAATAGTACAGACAAGCTTCCCTGTACAGCAATAAGACCCTGAAAAGAAAAAGTCAATGCATTATCATTTAAAAGAAAAATAAAAAAAAGACATAAGATTTATAACTTGATACTTTCGGCCACCTGGTGTTTGACACAAAACAATTAAAAACCAAATACAATTAATTCAAATTAATGGCAACCATGTATTAAAAACTTGCTAAGTTGGTGTGGGCCTTTGGTTGTATAGCCACACAAAAGGCCAACAAAAAAACAAAAGATTTAATACAGTTTAGATGAAGTTGATATATACAGATCTCTAGAATTTTATAAGAATCAAGGTACTGGATTTATAAGGTACATGTATATATTTATATCATTTATACCATCTTCATCAATATTTCAGCTTCATTCTGGTAACCACCATGCTCTGTGTTGAAGAAAGTGGTAAAGTGATTGGTCAATTTTCTCACTTAATGTGAGCTCGGACACACTTGAACCTCATTGAAAAAAGGACATCATTTAATACACAAAAAATTTAGGTGACAAGTCACCTTAAGCTCTAGCCACCATGTCACTGTATAGCTAGCAAATAAAAAAGAACTATTAAGGAGCCAATTCAAACATTTAAAAACCAAAATTATCTTTAAAATATGTGGAATACAAAAAATCAGTTATAAAAGCAGAAATAAAATCTTTACTTCATTGCTATCTAAATATGTTTAAATGTAAATTTACTCTACTGATGAATGGGGGCATTTTCAAATCTTTGATCTATGATATAAAAATAACTTCTTTTGTTTGTGGCTAAAACAAAAATGAATCTCCTACCCTGTGTTCCTGTAACCTCATACCAATGATACTAAGAGATTCTCCAACAAGTTTAAGGTAAGCAGCAACATCTATTGGTTCTATTCCTGAACCCTATCAAAATAGTAAAAATTGTTAATATACAGCTTCTGTATTAATTTATTCTAGAATCTGTCCAGGAATGTACTTGGTAATGAACTTTGTAATGGAAGCTATTTCAGATTTCTAAGTTTGATTTAAATAGTTTCAGAGAAGATAAAAGAGAGTGAGCGATTGTTGTATAATGCCACGTGAGCAATTTTTCAGCTTTATCATAGCGAGAACATGTTACATTTTGAAGAGCTGATGATGTTCTGTTTGTACTCGACCAACATGCTTAGATATTTAAAATGCTAGCTCATTGAAACGACTGTCCACAGTAGACAGTTGCTCCTCTCTTGACACATTATCCTGATTCCAAGCAAATCAGTCTTTGTTAGGGCCCGGGTAGCTCAATGAGTTAGGTAGTTGGATTACCTAACAACTCATACAAGCCTATCACCAATAAGGCATGGGTTCGCACCCGGCTTTGTAAATTATAAAAAAGGGTGCACTCGACACGTAACCACAAGTGATAAAGTCTACCAGTTGCTTGCCCATGGTCGCTGGTTCTCTCCGGGTACTCCTGCTTCTTCCACCACTAAAACTGGTTGCCATGATATAGCTGAAAGTGGCGTTACACACAATAAATCAATCAAATCAAATCAGTCTTTGTTCTTACTCCTTAAAGATGCATGCTTAGCGGAGAAGCAGCAAATACCAGTATTTTAGTCGTTGGTTTGACCTGACTGTGGATTAAACCTACGATATACTGTGCTCAAGGTAAGCATGCTAACTACTATACCACCAGTCAATAGTGGTATGCTTTGTATTATAGAACATTCAGATTTGCTTCCAAACATAGAATTTGCTGTCTAATATACTACCCTAAGTATTACAGCATGCTCCTCCATTTTCTGTACAGTCACTGCTGCTCTGTGATGTGTGATTGGTGTATGATGGATTGGCGGGACAGATTTTGGACCTTGAGATGTCTTCTGCTGAACCACAGTTGATGTAGATGGCGTTGTAGCTACAGATTTACCTGTACGGATCAGTAAACCTTTACCTAACAGCTTTCTGGCTTCTCTCTTCGCTTTCCTTTTCCATGACTGAATTATAAAAATAATTAATTTGACAATGTAGTTGGTTAAAGACAAGAAATGAGGCTGCTTGTATTGAAATGAATAGGGAACCTTGTTGTACATCTTTAATATTTAATATAGCCTGGTGCCAAATATTTGTTTAGGTCTTTTATATAGCCTTTGATATAACATTGAATGATAGTTGGATTTTACATATTCAATCACAGCCTATCCTGAGTAAGTTCGGCTCCTGTCTGTAGCAATATGCAGTTAATACAATCTTTTGAAATAAAGTTTGTCAGTGACTTAATGCCATGATATAATTAAATTATTGTTGAAAGAGTAATGGTCTTTAACCAACAGATGCTCCCTTCCCAGCTAGCAGTCTGTTAACTACGAGCATTCACTGATGCTGATATTGTTCTGTCCATGTAACCAACAGATTCTAACTTCCTAGCTAGCTAGCAGTCTGTTAACTACGAGCATTCACTGATGCTGATATTGTACTGTCCATGTAACCAACAGATTCTACCTTCCTAGCTAGCTAGCAGTCAGTTAACTACGAGCATTCACTGATGCTGATATTGTATTTAATATCTTAATGTACATTGTATTATCAATGAGTAAGAAAAACCTTAATAGATGATCAATCTATATTTCTACAAACCATTTTATCTCGTGATGGTAATCCTTGCCAAATTTCTCCTAATCTTCTACTTAACTGGGCAAAATCTGAATAAAACAATAAAGACAACACATAAACAAATTAACTAGATACAAATTTCTCCTAATCTTCTACTTAACTGGGCAAAATCTGAATAAAACAATAAAGACAACACATAAACAAATTAACTAGATACAAATTTCTCCTAATCTTCATGAAGTAGATGCAAATGAAATTAGGGAAGATTTCAGAGTTTCATCTTTAGGATAGTAACAAGCTTCTTAAACAATCCCACATGTTTTACTAAACAAAATTATATATAAATTTTGTACTATTATGAAAAATTACCTCTGATGACATCACAAACTTAATAAATTATCAATGTCACTCATTATACCTGATCTAAGTGAGTTAATCAATATGCTTGTTTCGAATCATATCAATTCCGATCATGTTCACGTCTTGACATCTGAAATGTTAGGCAGACGACTTCCTGTGTTTATGCTCACTGTAACAACGCCAATATATCATAGTCATAATAAATGCGGTAGATTATAAGTAATTGTAATATGGAGACGTCAAGAAAATGGCTGAGTAAATACTGGGGTTTGGAACCCCACTGTCTGTCTGATAACAGAAATATATCAAGACAGATCGTTTTCCTTTCATGATGTTGACAGTAGTAAATGAAGAAAACAACTTTAATTTTAAAGAAGTACTTGTCTGTGCACTGAAGTCCTTGATTCAAATAACAAAAATTAATTGATATCTGTCTTTTACAGAAAATGTTAAGAATTCTTTAAGTTGAGGAACGTTAAAACGCCACATATCGAATGGAGTTTTCGTTGTGTATATTGACACCGGACGTCCAGTGCCTAACATTCCATCAAAATCATGTGGTCAGGCAGACGAAAATAAAAAAACTTTTGACGAAATGGAAATGATTCAAAACAAGCGTATTGTATTCCCATAGGAAGTATTATGTTATGTCAATACCCTGTACACATGCATTTAACTTCATAATTTTCAAGGGGGGTAATCATTAAGGCCACTTCTTTTTCAATGGGGGTAAAATACTGTGGAAAAGAATGAAATGGTGGCTAACAGTCTTAATTGTGATAGTCATGTTTTATTAAGAAGTAAAACATGTATTTGATTTATTTATCATCTTACCTATTCCTGGTGATTCATGTAACACTTTGTTTCTCATAGAATTACACCACATTGTGTAGGCAGTCAATCTCTTTTTCTTCTTTTCTTTCTGTAATTAGAAACAACCAATGAATAATGAAATCTCTACATTAATAGTTTATTTCTCAGCAATATCACAATAATATTAACTAAAGACCCCTATGATAGTTTATTTCTCAGCAATATCACAATAATATTAACTAAAGACCCCTATGATAGTTTATTTCTCAGCAATATCATAATAATATTAACTAAAGATCTCTATAATTCTATAATCAGTTATCTGGGTTACATACAATAGGCATCAACTTGGATCTGAAGATTCTATGGATAACAGATGAATTTCTAAAACACACAAATATATGTTCTAAATATATGATTTTATCTTTTTAATGTTTCTTTTATTTGTACATATAATCTGTTTTATGGACAAGTATGCTTTGTTTTATTTCTAAGGATCTTGTATGTGTATAAGTTTAATAATACAATTTGTTCACGCCACGATATAGCTGAAATATTGCTAAAGATGGCATTAAACGCCAATCAATCAATCAATCAATCTAAAACACACAATTGCATCAATAAAACAGATTCATAACCAGATAATTCATTATGAAGTAATAGTTTAAATTTTGAAAAATTCTGTCTTATAAATGCAGACATTTTGACAATTTGAACAAATTTCTACTATAAATAATAGTTGCAATATTGAATATAGAACTGTTGTCATCTGTAAATTTGAAAGGACAATTCAAGTCCTGTTTGGTTTACCAGTAAATGAATGTTCTGCTATTGCCTTTTTGCTAACTCTTATACCTCTAAGGCATTCCTCTACAATATTCTATTTACTTAAAATATTTTAAAAATTTAAACAAAGATCCAAGATTACATAAAGGAGTTATGTGTTAGAAATTGAGCATAAAACTGTAGCATTGAACAGTTTCTAGGGATATAACTTATGTAAACAAGGGCAATTCAAAACTCCTTCACTTCATGAAACTCCCTCTAGTGGTAAGAAATAATTATTGTAAATTTGAAAGACATTTATTTAAAAGTATAGTTATGGCCTGAACAAGCCTAAAACTGGAGAATTTCTATGTTTCAAGACCCTTGTAAAGCAATGCAGCTTATAACCCTTTTTTGCATTATATGATATCACTCTCAAGGTATTTTTTTTTTTAAAGAGAGCCATGCATAAATATATACATGTAGATCATGGCCTGGACAACTCTTTGTCTACAGACAGATGGACAGGCATGTTAAACCTATATACTCCCTAACATTTCATTGCTGGAGGTAATAATAAGTCACTTGTTTTTTTAGAGATATTTATTTATAATATTTTGTCAAAATTCTATTACCAGGAGGAACAAATTTTGATAGAAAACCTAGAATATATTGAATAAAAAATTTGTCTTTCAATGTAACTTACTGTAGGTTTCTCTGCTTTGCCAGTCCCACCTTTTGTTGTGTCAGCTGTAAGATAAACAACAAGTACCAAATTAATTACATCAATGTATTCAGTGTATCAGCTGTAAGATAAACAACAAGTACCTAATTAATTACATCAATGTCTTCAGTGTATCAGCTGTAAGATAAACAACAAGTACCTAATTAAAGACATCAATGTCTTCAGTGTATCAGCTGTAAGATAAACAACAAGTACCTAATTAATTACAACAATGTCTTCAGTGTACTGTATCAGCTGTAAGATAAACAACAAGTACCTAATTAATTACATCAATGTCTTCAGTGTATCAGCTGTAAGATAAACAACAAGTACCTAATTAAAGACATCAATGTCTTCAGTGTACTGTATCAGCTGTAAGATAAACAACAAGTACCTAATTAATTACATCAATGTCTTCAGTGTATCAGCTGTAAGATAAACAACAAGTACCTAATTAATTACATCAATGTCTTCAGTGTATCAGCGGTAAGATAAACAACAAGTACCTAATTAAAGACATCAATGTCTTCAGTGTA
>MJUT01054173.1:174578-199010 GCA_002080005.1 Gigantidas platifrons | reverse complement strand
AGTACCTAATTAATTACATCAATGTCTTCAGTGTATCAGCTGTAAGATAAACAACAAGTACCTAATTAATTACATCAATGTCTTCAGTGTATCAGCTGTAAGATAAACAACAAGTACCTAATTAATTACAACAATGTCTTCAGTGTATCAGCTGTATACAGCTGGATTAGTTGATTTACATCTTTAGTTGTTTGACACCCTGACACTTTTCATAGTTTCTTATGGATGTAAGGTCTGGGTATGAAAATATATATTATATGCTATAAAAAACTTCATTTACAATTCTGTAGAAATGTATTGAAAATTTAAATTACAATACCTATTCTTTATGACTTACAGAGAGCTTGATAGAATCTCAATTTAGGTGAGCTAAAAACTAATACCTAATCTCTGAAATATTAGTTGATATAAACAAACCTTTCTTTTTTGAAGGTGCCTTTTTCGTTGTTTTCTTTTTCTTGTTAAATTCATCAGCAATAACTAAGTTCCCTTCAACATCATCGTCATCATCATCACCAAAATCATCATCATCAAATTCATCATCATCATGTGCTGTCTTCTTTTTGCTAGCCTTTTTCTTTGATTTTTTTAGATCACTAGGAGATATCTCTGCAATATTGATAGTAATTGTTTCAGATTTATACAAGTCATAGAACACAGCAGTGTTTTCCCTAATTTTCATTGTAAGAGGTCAAAGGCAACTTTGAACAGGCCACACTTGGATTTCCAAGTACATTTCTGTATAAAATTTATGATTTGAACCGACCAAAAAAGTGCTTGAACCAGGCAATTTGGCCTGCTGCCTGTTCTTAGGGAAAACACTGAACACATACGACTAACTTGTTTCATAGAGAACTGTAGTCATTTACAGTGTTCTTTTTTTCTATCATTACAAAAGCCAGAAATGGTCAAGAGAAATTGTTCAACAGCTCAACTAATTTGATACAGGTATGCAGTAACATCGAATAAAAACACACAGATTATTTTGATTCACAACTTAAGTTGATCTGCTGATATAAAAATCATATCTGACAAAGTTTCATCGTAAAAAAAATTGTAATTTGTGTCATTGTTGAAGTCCTGTGCTAACAAATTGGGTAAAATTTCCATGTTTCAAAATTTTAATTAATATGACTTAATCAAATGACACATTTCAGATAGGATCAGAATATTTTATATACAGCAAACCCATGAATGAGAATCAAAGGCATGTTAATAATAAAACAATCTGTCTTTCTTTAATCAATGTGATTACAAACTATCACAGACAAGGCCTAGGATATAAATACTAATACAGAGAAACCTGTCTAAATAGAACCCTTAATAAACCAAACTTTAAATAAAGTCCTTATGTAGGAAATCTTTGTTACTTTAACCTGTATAAACTGAACACCTGTCTATTCTGAACATAAAAGTTGGTCCCCATGAGGTTTGGCTTACACATGTTTCACTGTAAATAGGAACATAGCAAACCTTTTACTTTCCTCGCAAGTTCTTCTTGAGCTAACAATGTGCCATCTTGAGATTCAAACTGCCAATCCATTTCATCCTCATCGTCTCCCTCATCTTCATCATCTAATTCATCATCAAATTCATCATCATCTTCATCCTCATCAAAGGATAGATGACCATCATCCAAATCACTAGGAGACAAAATAATCTTTTTAACAGTTTTCTCTGTGGACACATTCACTACAGTTGGTTCAGTCTTGACAACATCTACAGGTACATCAATGGTTTTATCCAGTTCTTTAGGTTTATCTGAACTTATCGCTGTGGTTGAAACAGTGGGTGCAGTAAACTGTGTTGGTGTATTTAGTAACATTTTAATAACACTTTTCCCCTTCTTGGTAGGAGTGGTAGCAGGCTCTTGGCTTACCACGCCCATCTGTTGTTTTTTAGATGTTACCGGCTCAGATTTAATCTGTTTTTGCTTCTTTGTAGAGCTTGGTGATTGTCCAGTTACATTTTCTGACAGAGTGGCAGCTGATGACAAGTCACTAGGTTCCTCCTTAACTATTAAGTTTTCGGTAACTTGCATTTCATTAACCAATGGAAATTTCAACTTCTCTTTAGTTTTTGATTTCTTTGTTGGCTCGGGAATTCCCCCTGCTACCGATACCACTACATTTTGACCTTGTTCATTTCTAACAATGGTAACTCCTGTAGGAGGAAGAGGTGAGGTAATAGGGCTTTGTTGTTTTCCTGTCATTTTCTTTGGTTTAGTTTTCTCTGCTTCTTCAAATTCTTCCATTTCTAAGACTTTTGCAGACTTTTTTCGTACCTATGTTTAAAAAAATATTGAATTTTTCAATCAGACATGTCATCTATGATGTTGATAGTTTAACAAGGTCAAAGCACTAACTTTATTTTAAATGTCACATTTTGGAAAAGGCTGTAATGTATGTAAATGTACAATATGTAACTACAATGTACATGTATAAATAATAGATTATGCTTAGGTTTATTGTGTTTAATGCCACTTTCAACAATATTTCAGTTATATTGTGGCAGTCAGATTTATTGGTGGAGGAAACCAGAGTACCAGGAGAAAAACACCGACCTGTCACAAGTCACTGATTGCATAGGTAGTCATAAAATCCAACTACCACACGAGCAAGACCATAACAACCCACTGTATAAATAATGTACATGTAGTACAGGTGAATAGTATTGGAGCTACAGATTTACATAAATTTTGGGAAATGATTATGGTGTACATGTAAAAACCTGAAAATTTCAATATCTATGGAATCCTTTTTCAAGAGGTGCATAATTTTATCTTCATTGTGTATGCTATCACACTGCTAAGTTGAAAATTTTGATAACAGATGCAGTTACAGATTACACACACCTATTAGTGTTTCATAAGGATAAAAACGTTTCTGCTGGCGATACAAGTACCGGTAATAAAAATTGTGTAAGCAAGCCATGTGCAAGTACCCCATAACATGTCCAATCTGTTGAGGAGGGTTATATGAACATTAATTATTCATGATATGTCATAAACAATGAACAATTAGCAATATATCAGTTTTTTTTCAATACAAAAGATTTTAACCCAAAATAGCATCCAATATCTTTCATTTTTGAACTTGGTAAAAATCTAACATCAAATACGCAAGTTATGTAATAAGCAATGGATAATTTTCAAAATCTTACATGCAAAATAAACCAATGACCCATACATATCAGGTAACACTAAATTCCATCTCACATACAACTTTTACAAAACTATTTAAATATTGCTTTATTTTATGTTCATGATATTGTGAGTTTGAATCCGGCTCAGGTGAAGTGTGCTCGATACAACATTATGTGATAAAGTTTGTCAGTGACTTCAACAGGTCAGTGGTTTTCTCCGGGTACTCTGGTTTCCTCAACATATAAAACTGACCACCATGATATAACTAAAATATTGTTGAAAGTAGCATTTAAAGGGATATTAAAGCTCATTTTGGTATTTTTTTTTTTATCTCATGAAAACTTGCAATTGGTTCAATAAATGATATTTATGATAAATTATCCCAGTTTTTATCAATGAATCTTTGTAAAAGTGACATAATTCGTTGATAATTCTGTCATGTCATGCGGTTTTCTCTGGGTTTTTCCAATAATTGAATTTTTTGCTTCATAGACAAAAATTCATTTCGACACCTTTAACACCATAACCATAAACCCCTTAACATATTCTTAACAATTTCTCAAATACATATATAATTTCTTGGCATTTCATATCAATGTTAACTAATAGCTGCTATTTTGACAGTCTGGTGATACCTTCTCTGACAGAGTCTCGTGTCCTGAACTATTTATACAGTTAAAATAGTTATATTTTCTGTTTTAATTTTTTACCACCATCAATAATTGATATCTAAATACTGCATTAATATTTAATTGACAACAAATTGCAGCATATTACATTACATTAACTTATGGTAAAAATTGCTTTCAATTTAGAATTTATAAAATATATACATGTAGCTTTATTTACCCTTCCTCTAGTCCCAGCTTGACTATCAGGTGGTGTTGTTGGCGTCGTAACAACATTTTGAGGTACAATTTGTTGCACAACTTGCTGTTTAACTTGTGGAACCATCTGAGATAGAACTTTAAATTGTGGTGCTGTAGGGGACACAGCCTGGAGCTGTGGAGATGTAGGAGACACCATCTGAAGTTGTGGAGATGTAGGGGAGACAATTTGGAGCTGTTGAGATGTAGGGGAGACAACCTGAAGCTGTTGAGATGTAGGAGAGACAACTCGGATTCCCTGTGGAACAGAAACTGTCTTTAAAAGAGATGAGCCTGGAATCTGTATTTGTATGGGCTGTACTTTCTGTTGTGTGAGAATTTTTACAGGTTTTTGTTCAGTTTGTAAAGTCTGTAATAATAGTTTTTGTTGTAGATGAGGAGACTTTACAGGAGTTGTCTTAATGGCTTGTATAGGAGATGTTGGTGTTTCCTCTTCATTGTCAACTGATTCAGTTTCTAGTTTATCAATGTCTTCTTCTATGGATTCATCCAAAAATCTTGCTGGTTTCTTTCTGGATCTTCCTGATCGTGTAACTTAAAAAATAAATAAATGTTATCATAAGAAGAGAACAATTTTAGAGAACTATATTATATTATGCCTAATGTTCTTTTTCGTAAATAATATACATGTACTGTACATGTATAATGCTGAGATTAAAAGAAACTTAGAGGCTCAACTGAGCCGGGATTAATCAACTTGTTATTCATGCACTGTTTTGGATCAAGCAAGTCCGTAGCTCATGAGAAATTTTTTTTATTTACATTTCCACAACTAAAACAATGTCCTTTGGTACATGTATGCCAACTTAAGTTCCCATCAATACAAAAAGTAAAAACTTTGTAAGGAACCATCATGACCATCTTTTTGGCATAAGAAGTATTTATTTACTATTTGGACATAATAAAATTTCAACCATCAGAAAATTTTCTTTCCATATTCCTATAGGGTCCTAGGAACCACCCCAGCCAAATTTTGTTTAATTTGGTCTAGTGGTTCCAGAGGAGAAGATCTTAATGTAAATGTTTACGACGTACGACAGATGCCAAGTGATGGCAAAAGCTCAGGTGACCTTTGGCCAGGTGCGCTAAAAAATGAGTTGAATACTATGAAAAATAATTTCTTCATTGTAATCGAAAGTACAAAATATTGTCCTTGTAATCGGAAACTGAAAGTTTATCCGCCATTTTGATTGTACACCAACAATTTTTTTTTAGATTGTTTCCATTTCTAAATAAGCAATAAAAATAAAAAAGTTTGTGCTTACTTATTTGTAATAAATTCTTTAGTCAAATTCTTTGATGTATTCTGAAGGGGGAGGGTCCAGTAGTCCGACGGCCCATTAGCCTGACAACCCATTAGTCCGATGTCCCAATAGTCCGACAACCCATTAGTCTGACAGCTCATTAGTCCAACAACCCATTAGTCCGACATGACAGTTCGTCACGGTAGGGGACTAATTTAAATTCTACATTGTATTACCATTTTTACTATTAGTTTCCTTTTCTGGTTTAGTTTCTTTCCTTGTAATAGTAGTCCCCGTCTCTATGGAAGTCTTCGGGATATCGGTTAGTTGGGAAATAGAAAAATCGTACGCTCGGGTGGTACATACATATGTACATGCATGTTTAATTACCTTTTGGGTCAGTTAGGAATGGGAACTACTATTACAAGGAACAAAACGAAACGAAATGGTTTGTTTCTCGTCACTTTAAAGACTTTACGGTTCTGTTTCGTTTATTGAATTAGCAAGTAAACAATCCATGTTTTTGGTTTAAAGTAGCGGATCCAGAGGGGGTCTGCGGTCAATCCGTCGAATTTCAATTTCTGATCTCAATGCACATGTGAAAATGCTTGCATTTACCGAAGAGACGTGCGTCTATATAATGTTGCTACCATTAGGCTTCATTTTTGCTGAATTTATCGCTAAACGTATACTGTATAATGTTCCTTCTCCCAGAGGATGTGTCGAGGTTAGAATAGGCACCATACCTGCGCTTATCGTAGAAGGCGACTATCAGGGTCACCCGTTGGAATCCCGGGGAATAAAAATTTGACAGGGTACATGTACATAGGATCCACTTACATGGTCTGTCGGAATGCCTTGAAGGATATCAATGAGACTTGGTATACCTCTTGCATTTATAGGTTGTCGGAATAATGGGCTATCAGACTAATGGGTTGTCGGACTAATGGGCTGTCGACTAATGGGCCGTCAGACTATCGGGAGGACCCCTTCTGAAGTATTTTGACAAATTGATTGTATATTTCAATCGGAAATGTACTGGGGAAGCAAACATATGATATTGTGCATTGTCTAAATTATGACGCTGACTTTACTATTGATGTTTACACTGTAAAAATTGTAAATCCGTGGTCTTCTAAGCATCCTTCGGGTGACCACACTTTCATCAGGTGAAGTTTCCAGCTGTGACCCGCTGATATCGGACGATTTGGCAGGTACATGTATGCTTGATTATGCATGGCGCTATTAGTTTTACACGATTTAACAGAAATTTTAGAAACAAGATTACGTTACATGTTGCTTTCAGTTTCCATATACTACATATATATTGTATTTGAGTTCAAACGAAAGTATTGAATGGCCTATTTATCGTTCGCTTCTCAGTTCACACTTTCTCTTCATAAAATAATTACAGACAGAATATTAAATGAGTATGGAAAATGTATGGGTGGGTCCAGGGCAGTATTCAAGTAATTCTTACGGTTTCATTTTATGTATACCTTCATCTCTTTGTGCTTTAGAAAGCTTAGCAGACGGTGGTGTGAATTCAAAATCATCCTCATCACGCTTACGCTTTCCTGACATGACAGAGGGGGAACAAAGCAAATAAATTTTAAATTTCGTTCCAGGCTAAGAATATAAACAAACAAACTTCCGGTTTAACAGAAGTGAATAATTAGCGGTGTGTTCGGTATTCCACCAAATTCGCTCTGGGTCATATTAATAATCAAAGAGTGTGTTCGTAATTCTACCAAACATCACTGGTCACAATCATAGCCCAAGGGTTACACAACTTCAAGGGTGAACATTTGTCACAATTGCTAACCTCGGTGAATTTAGCTACAACATTCCACACAATTAAACCATTCATTCATTCATTCATTCATTCATTCATTCATTCAATTCATTCAAGATATTTTATTGTTTAAATAGTAAGAAGAGTTTGAAGATACCCTTTCGCAATGGTCAAAAGAAAAATAAATAAAAGGACAAACTGTAACAATTTATTTGTTCCTACCTAAAATTATATCCCCCCAGATAAAATATCAATGAAATATATCCATGAGGATAAAATATTCTAAAAAATATTATCTCNAAAAAATTCAAACTCAATGTATATATTTGCATGCGCATCCAAAAAGTGGCAGAATAATCAACGAATTGATGGTGGCCGCATACTGGTAGAAGTAGAAGTAGAAATTAATTCAAGATATTTTATTGTTTAAATAGTAAGAAGAGTTTGAAGATACCCTTTCACAATGGTCAAAAGAAAAATAAATAAAAGGACAAACTGTAACAATTTATTTGTTCCTACCTAAAATTATATCCCCCCAGATAAAATATCAATGAAATATATCCATGAGGATAAAATATTCTAAAAAATATTATCTCACATTAAGAAATATTATCCCTCTGTAGGATAATATTTTTTTTCAATACGGATAATATTTTTTAAGAAATATTATCCTATGGGATATAATTTCATTGATATTTTATCTGGGGGAATAAAAAAAAATCCTATGATGTATCAATTTATTTGTTCCTACCTAAAATTATATCCCCCCAGATAAAATATCAATGAAATTATATCCATGAGGATAACATATTCACATTAATAAATATCATCCCTCTGTAAGATACTATTTTTTTCAATACTATTTCATAGATATTTTATCCTATGAGATAATATTTCGTGGACATTTTCTATCTTTATGGATAAAATATTTTGAACTTTTTTTTATCCACAATGGCGGATATTTTTTTTTAATATGGGATAAAATATCACCTACATTTGATCCATAATTTCACAAAATTTAATCCTATGAGATAATTTTAGGGCTCAATTTTATCCCATGGGATAATATTTTTGGAGGATATAATTTATGTTTACAAAACAACGATCTACAAAACATACATATAAAACCAAAGATCGAGTAATCACGTAACACGAACCTCACTAAAAACTGGAGGTGAACTCCTGAAGAGTAAGCAGTTCCTACACCACTAGTGTTATTCTAGTTACAAACCCGGTGATAAGTCATGAACGAGGAAACAAAGGGATTGGATTGGATAAAATGCAATGCCTATATAAATTCGTTCCCATACAAGATGGATATAATTATAACAATAATAGATCAATACATACATGTATATATATATACCTGGAGCGGATGTGGTCGACTGGTCTAGGGCGCTGGACATAAGGCTAAGCGATTGGTGCTGCAGTGCATCAATGGTGTGAGTTTAAATCCCGTCGAGGGAAGAACAAAAATTTGACAGCTCAAAAATCTAATTCTAGCACTGTTTGGTTTCATTTTCAGACGTATATATATATGACATAATGCAATAAGTCATGGGAGACAACTCCCCTTCAAGATTAAATTTGTGGATACTTTTCGTAAATAAATGTCATTTGATGAATCCGCGCCAGTTCACCATAACAGAGGGTTACATCGATATCAGACAAAAATACATAATCTAATAAAAATCAAGTTGTACTGAGTAACTGCAATATAACTGACTTGTATCTGTATTTTATACAAATTATTTTCAGTATTGTTAAGAACCATTGATCTACGTATACATTGACAAATTGTTCTTCTCATGTTAACTAGTACATTTGTATTTGAGAATTAATGGTGAAAATTAAGTAAATTAAATAAATTAAAGTAGGTCTAAATATAGAGAAAAAGAATAATTTAGATCAAAGTATTGAGTACATATGGAGTAAATGAATAGAATAGAATAGAAATAAGTTTATTAACCAAATCAGGGCCCCAGGAGGGCATACACAATTAACGATTATGATTGATTCACAACAACAATACATCAAACCAAACATTCACAGTGAAGTATCAATAATTGTGGTCAGTGCAGGCACACTCGGGCAGGAAAAGATATATAAAAAAAATACATATGCTTATGCATACATATATATATATAAATAGAATAACAAGCCAATGAGGGAAGGGGTGGGGGAAGAGAACATAAATGTAATGGTAGGCCAATGATTCATAATAACATTATAACTACTTCAAATGCTGTTCTGTTCATTTGGAAGTGATACTGAAAATAGTCCGTTGTGAATCCCAGAACAGTTTCTGTAATATAGTTAATGACTTTTGGTATACCTTTCTTTCTATCATTAGAAAACATATTAATTTATGTATTTCTTTTATGCTTTTTCAAGTGGAGGTGTCCCTTGTCCCTCTGCTCACTACGCCCCTGCAATTGATTTACTTTATACTATCGTCCAATTTATTTACTTTACATTACTTGTTGACCATAAACATCTCTCTTGATTGAAGCTATTTTTTAATACCTATTTTTTTTTTATGATTCAGTTTTATTCATATTTTGCCCCAAAATGAAAACAGAGTTCTTGCAATATTATATACCGGTAACATGGCAATGCATTTTTTTGGTAATGCGATCAATATAAATTTTGGAAGCAAATATATTCACATTTTCCTTTCAGTGTCTATACTTTACATGTGCAATGTTTTCGCCCTATTTGTGACTAGCCTATCTTATTGTTCGCTTCTTACACTCAGGTTGCACCTGTTCTTAATAATAATAATGTTAGTATTCACTTATTAATTGTACAAATTGATATATTCTTACAAAAAAATATATTAAATATTTAACAAATAGTTCACGGCACTGAGGGCCATATGGCCAGTTTATGGACCGGGATGTCACCCACAAAATATTATATGGATCGAAGTGAAGCTGAGGTCCATAAAGTATTTTGTGGGTGACAGACCGGTCCATAAACTGCCATATGGCCCAAAGTGCCATGAACTACTTGTTATATTATACTTCGCGTCCAAAAACAAATCCAATTATCTCCCGAAATAAAGACTCGAAAACGAGGCAGTCCACTGCCGGTCCATATAACGTTATATTGACCAGCTGCGCTAACAAAGACAAATAGGGAAAATAAAAACGTAAAGTATAATATTGGCGCATAATAGTATTTTTATCAACGAAAATGTTTTTTGGTACTTGAATTTATAGTACGGATAAGAGTTACATGTTTTACAATATACCATTGGAAATAAACTCCCGCGCTTGTTTGTTTAATTTTTTTATATATAGCACATTAAAAATATTTAAATTATGATACGCAAACAATTGAACTGTAATCGCAAAACAAATCTATTTAATGAAAAAACTATGAAATAATGACAAAGATACATTCACTTAACGTTATTTTCTCTTGGACTTTATTTTTCACCAATGAAAAGCATTTGCGGCATTAAGAAAAATGGCGACTTACTACAAACTTCGGTGCTGTGTCACTGGCCATGAAAAAGATGTTAGAGCACTTACATCTATGGTGATTCCGGACGGATCTATATTGTCAGGCTCTAGGGATGTAACAGCCAAAGTTTGGGTCCCAAACGAGTAGGTTGAACACAGTTAAAGACATGTTCCTAACTAGTTTCTACTCTTTTATCCCATTACTAATTAGTCAGACGAGTAGTATCCTGTTAAATTCTGATAAAAAGAAACAAGCCAAAAGTTACGAATGTCAATAAATTCGTACCCACTATTAATAATATGTAATGCAGATGTATGTTAGAATTATTTGTTAAGAGTAGACACGAACTGATACTCGGTGATAGGATAGTCAAACTGACGTAAAAGTAGTTTTGACAAACAAAGACAATGTCTAGTCACTCTAGATAGTAGATACGATAACGTAACCTCATTCTGCTTGTGCTCCATTTTAGGGTTACGAATTGGTCCCATTCAACGTATGGGAGCAGCGCCCTGAGTGATTTACACCGGGCGGTTTTTGTCCTAATTCCGTTGTAAGTGGTTGGAAAAATTAACGAGGGTGAAAGATAAATATATTTAGGTAAACCTTGAGGTNTTAAGTAAACGCTGCATCAATCCATGGTAGACTTATATCCATCTGAAAATTTGAATGCATGAAATCTTCTTTCTGTCCGACATTTTGTTTACAAGTTGCTAGTTCATGCGCACTTGCCTCGTTTTTGAGATATCCTTATTTGGATCAATTTTATAGTAAAATCGACTTTATCGTAGTAACAGTTTTCCATATTTGGCATATATGGATCGGCTCCGCCCATCGCGAGAGTCAACGTAAGGTGTTATGGCGGACAAGTAACAATTTTCAAATACGAAACTGGTCTTGAAGACTAGAAACAGGGATTGTACCACTTATTTCGTATCACCATTACTTAAAAATTGGAAATAATAAGTTATGACCAGATATGCAAAAAGAAAGTTGAAATATTCACGGAATGAAAATTTTAATTTGCTCCCATACGTTGAATGGAACCGATTCGTAACCCTAAATGGAGAACTAGCGGAATGAGGGTTACGTTAACGTATCTATCTAGATAGTAGTCTAGATGTGGGACTGTAATAAAATCATACAAATATAAAATCGACATAGGAAACCTTTCAAAAATTTGACATTTTATTTCCGGATAAGCCTGTGCAAAGTTAAGCTCTGTCCGAATCACAGGAGCTTGTTACGATTTTTTTTAATCCCTCGACTACTCTAAAAAACCACAAGGGAAGAATGTCAAATTTTCATACAACACTTTTTCAAAATAGTTTTGTATTGGTGTCGACCTGATTCGCCATAATATTGGTACCCATTTGAAGCTTAATAAATATATTTTTGATATTTCGATTCCTTTTTGTCATCATCTTTACCCATCTGCAACTTTAAAGCAATACTTCACAGAATTTGCAAACTCCGAAACCTGGAACCGTCATGTTTACATGTCAGTACGAGGTCAAATTCCTATGTGCGATTTGATTGATCGGTTATTTTTAGGGTCAGGATTGCAAAGAAATAATCGACCATTCAAATTGCACGTAGGCTTCGGCCTCGTACTGAGGTGCCAACTACGGCAGGAGGTCTGGGGACCGCTCAAGGCCCCCAGAAGCTCTGGGATAAATGATTAAAAACCCTGCATTCTAGGCTTTTCCTGACACCTAAATTAAAGTTTCAAAAGTCCACTTTTATAATTTAAAAATACTGGAAATATTTGCAAAAAAAATGTTGGGGTGTTCTTCAGGTTTCTCCAATTATTACACCATAATTGTAGTGTGTTGCTGTGTTTCAAAATCTGGATTATTCATGAAAAATTTGTATCTAAGACCAAGCTTAAAAATATGTTTGTTTGCCCTTCTCTGGCCCACCATTTTTTGACTGGGTAGGTACATATAGGTAGGCAAAATATTTAACTTTATACATGAAATATGACATATTGTCACCTCTTCAATGTATCAGGATACCAATAGTTGTTATCCGGAAATCTGATAACCTTGGTAACATCTGTGTTTACTCACGTGACCCCGGTACAAACTCAGCCGTTTAGATAAGAATTCCATGCTTGTTACATATATCAATTCCACCGATTACTGTGTATGTTTATCAATTATATGATTATGTTTTTCACGTAATTAATATAAAATGCCAACAAAAAGATGTTCTTGGGGCAAGTGTAATAGTGACAGCAGATATACAGATAGGCCTCATATGCAAAATGTGCAATTTGTGCCATTTGCAAAACCTAAAACAAAGAAAAATGTTTGAGATGGATAAAGCTCTGTGGAAGACCCCATCAACAACTGAATATTGACAATATTACAGAATGGAAATTTATCTGTACAAAGGTATGCATTACTTTATGATTATAAATAAATTTACTAATAATTAAATAAATAAATTTACTTATGATTTAATCAATATATTAACATAATAATATTTTTATTTCTAATTTTATTTTTGTAGAAAAAAATTCCTTTTAGTAAATATTATTATTTTTATAGAGTTTCTTTATTAAATATTTAAAAATAAATGAAATAACAAAGATATATATGTAAAAAAAAATTACCACTGTCAATAAGACTTTTATATAAAATATTGCAGCACTTCAAAGATGAAAAATGGCCAACTGAGGAATATCCTGACCCTGAACCTGCAGATCCATTAGCTAAAGCCCAGCGACAGAAACCTGTTAGAAAAGCTCCAACTAAAAGAGAACCACCTCCACCAAAGAGGAGAAAAATAAGTAAAACCGATGCAGCTGAAGCCTTACTGGAATTATCATCTTCTTTCATATCTCTGTCACCAGATATTACAACACATGAAGACTTTACTGAAGTTCCAGTATCTGAATACAACTCTCAATTCTCAAGATTTTGTTGTAAAAACTGTGGTAGAGATTTATTTGAGGATAAAAAATTTCTTTGCTCCTTCAGTAGAAAGCATTTTATGAATGAAGTTTTGTCTAGTGATGTCATTTGTATGAGATACACTGGAGTTCCTATTCGTTCCATGTTAAAGGGGATATTTCAGTGGTTAAAGTTTTCTTTGATTTGCAATTACAACACCCCTTGCCCTTAAATGCTGTTGTAAAACTTCGACAGAATTTAAAAAAAAAGTTTGTAGCCATTGCTTAATTTCTGTGTAATTAAAAACTATTTACTGCAATGATAAAATTTCTCTATATACAACATGTGTTAGTTAAGATAAGAACTGCAGAGTTTGTACCGGGGTCACGTGATAAAAACATCTGTGCTTACACAGAGATAATATTTCCGGAGTAGAACTATTCTTTTAGCCATGTTGGAATAAAAATCCTGTTTTCTACTGGTTTTTTTTCATATTTCTTTTTGGCCTCATGATTGTCATCCTCGCGTTCCCCTTTATGCTTTTGAGATGTGAAGCTGAACAACAGCTTGCCATGATGGCTACGATTGATTATTGACTTTTTTCCCCCACCTCATACGGTACTCAGTCCTAATTAAAAAACATCGTGGAAATATGTCTTAAAATGATTATGATAACATAATCTGGGCTTTCAATAGAAGCCGGTAGCTGGCGATTTTCGCCGTTTATTTAGAGAAAAACCGCCGGCTATTTTGTTGAAAAAAATATATTGAAATTTTATTTCAATCATGTCAATTGTTGCCTTGTTTCGATAATAAATCTATATTTACGGCGCTTTATTTATAGATTTTTTTGCTTCCTGGAAGAACAATTTTCCGATATACTGTTTAATACACGTTTTTTCATGGGTCGAGAGATTTGTTTAGGACTGTATCCCAGTCTAATTTATTCCATTACGGACAATGCAACTATTGGGGTACCAGTTGCACAACATGGCTAAAAGAAAACAGGCCGACCTAAGCCACTGGCTTAATAAAACCCCCAAAAGAGGTGATTTATGATTTGTTTGTTTTCTTACAGTTCAATTATTCTCTGCCTTAGGTAAAATCTTTTGAAAAATAAATGTGTAAAAGTTAAAGTGTCAATCAATATGTATTATACGTATTTGTTTTTTTTCTGTAATGTTTCTATTGAAAGAAACTATATCTTTTTAAAACATCCTACAATGATCTTAAGTTTGTTAAATGCCTAAAAATGTGATGAGGTGTAATGATTTCAGAATGCCAGTCTGTGTTCTTGGATCATTGATGGGAACTCGACAAACGGTAGGGCCAATACATGTACACTACTTTAGCCTGCACTCATTGTGTCAGTGGTGTTAGTTCTTTATATATTTTTCCTGTACACTTGAACAGTCAGGATTGAGGTTCTAAAGCTTTCATAAATGTTGATCTGTCTATAATTAAAAGCATGACTGCTTACATCACCCATTAATACATTATTAAAGTGCCTTCCAATCTCCCCCTACATTTTTTCTGGAGTAGCCCTCAGTATAAATTAATGCTTAAGCCTGAAAGAAAAATGTCCTCTAGAATTGTTGCCTAGGTTCTTGTTACTGTTTCCCTCTAATTGTTGTCGGCATTGAGCTTACTGATATTGCAGCTCTCCACAGTTGTTGATGGGGGGGGGGGGGCAAACCCTGGACTCCCTACAAGGGCTATCAGCATGCCCATTTATCACTGCAGTACGTGTTTGACGTAGAATAAAAATCATGCACGTATAATTGAAAGAACCCTATGTGCGTGAACCCATTGCGAGCTCTGTATAAAAATTACCTTTTGTTTACAATTCACTTCAAAGTACATATAATAGAGTTGTTCTGATTAGTTAATTTCGGCAATATTATCCAATCAGAACGTTCCTTGCATATTTTAAGTGAGATGATATGATTTATAGATCGCCCAATTCTATTGGCTCCTTATTTTTTAATTGTCCAATCAGAAGAACTGTTACTGTTAAAACCCGTAATATTTACAAAAAACAGCATGGTGCACGACTTCGTGGGGATGACGTTCTATCTATCAGCCTACTGAAAAAAACCAACAACATATACAAAAACTGGACATGTGAAATGAGAAAAATGCAGTTCATTTTCTTTGTACCCCCAAATGAAGAGTTAGAGGGTACATTGCACCCCCAAAAATGAAGGTAAAAGGGTACATCTCATGTACCCCCAGATGAAAAAACCTGTGGGCATGCTTGGCTATGCCCTTGACCCATTGGTGGCCTTTAGTAGCCCCCAAACCCCCGTCCTAAAATTGTTGGCATGCTAAGGTGCCTCTATTTCTCCACCTACTTTTTGGAAATACAATGTAGCCTGCTACTTCAAAACTTATTGAAAGCCCTGCATAATATTAATCATTAAACATTTCAATCTTATATCCCATGGAACAACCTAACAAGAAAGAAATTATGTATTTTGAGTTTCGTAAGTTGGTATATACGATTTTGCCACGTGTCATTTTTAAGGCAGACCTGTTATGGTCCGAAAGCAATCCGGAATTTAGACCGATCCGTATCAGAAACTATAAAATACTATATCAACATCCGTTTGGAAAATCATCAAAATTTTCTCGTTGATCTTTCAAAATTCGCAAACAATACTAAGTGACAGCTCTTTCTTGTTTCAAATTGTGGTCAGGAATCCATAGTTTGATTGAATGTATCTAGGATTTTTCACTTGCCCAGCGGACTGCTACCTTTAAAATATTACTTGCCCGTGTCAAATTCCTGTATTTCAGTCTATATGGGCCACTGGAAGTTAGATATTATCAATTTGGTCCTGCTTGTACCCCAACGTTTCACATAGAAAAGCTTGCACTAAGTGGAAGATCCCTCAAGGAGTTTCAATTTTTCATCTTTTATGGTGCTTTTCACACCCCAAATAAAATTTTCTTTTATAATATCTGTCATTCCATTTCGAAAAGAATGAATTTCATTCCTACAATTAGTGATTACAGTACAGTCAGAGATATAGATATAGCGGGATAAATTACTGTTATAGACATATCACTCATCTTGATGATTTGGCTACATGTATATATTTTGTTCTATTAAATATATCTTCAAGAATTTAGAGTGTTACTTACTATCACCCAAAAGGCATATCAAAATAAGTAAATAGATGAAACATACCAAAAGATATATCATTACACCCCAGGTCTATTGTTAAACCATACGCTTTCTATCTCTGAAACTGCCTTTCTATGAATTACTGTATTGTTATAAGAACAATAGCCTGTGTTCACAGTGTGTGACGACAGGGGTTTCTGGAAACCCTTGTCGTCACACCCTGTGAGCACGGCCTATTGTGCCTACAACAATGAAGTAATTAATTACCACTCAGCTGAAAATAACACGAAAACTGGATATTGAAAAACTGAAAAAGAAAACATAATGATCTTGTTAATGAAGTATAGTCTGAAAAAAATTCAAGCAATCGTTAAAAAAAACTAAATAATAATAAAAAATCGTAAAAAAAACTTGGTCGGGAATGCAATGTAAAAAGAAAATATACTATATGTTGGCACCCTTTCAAAAGATTAACATTGGTGGATCCAGGGGGGGGGGGGAAATTTATTAAAATTATGTGAAAATTGTTGAAAATGAGACTGTTAGGCCATGCAAAGTTAATTACTTGGTTCTCAGGCCCTTTTTTGTCAAAATTGATGAGGGAGGGCAGCATTTTTTTTTATCCTTTTACTGCTGTAAAAAGTGATGAGGGAGGCATTTTTTCTTCTTTTTTTTGTGTGAAAAATATGGCAATGTATAAATCTTTTCATTATTTTATTGAAAATTTCAATTTTATTTCTTCCGATGGTGGTAGAAACATCACAAGTGGTTAATTTTTATGGAAACGTCCAATCCGCTGGTCCCAACGTACCATTTTTTATCTCCGTAAGCAATTCCAATAAGGTACAAGCTTCGGAGAAGCCCCCTATTATGTTTCCTGGTAAAACTGGCAAACATTTGTGCCTAATTTGCACAGAAACTATTGACATTTTGTCTAAATGTCAAACGGAAACACGTTTTTTATTTATACATTGTCATAACGATGCTTTAAATCTCATTTAAGCATGATGCGTTTTAAAGCGTTTCACCGACCACGCGATATAAGAGAAAAACGGATGCGGTTGTTTTTTCCGTACGGACAGCGCTACCGCATTAAAAAAAAATTTTGACTATTTTTGCCAAAAAATCGGCAATGCGGCGATGAATTTCCACATGCGGGCGGGCCTGAGAACCAAGAAATTAACTTTGTATGGCTTTATTACCTTTTTTTTATTGTCTGCATACAAGCTTTTAAAAAAACAAAACAAAACAAAAACATTGATCTGTTAAATGCACACTTAAAAACTTAACAGTTTATTGGTAGAAAAATGCTTTGTCATATTCAACATATATTCTTACTTACTTTATTTAGCAGTTCTGAGTAATATTTGTGACAATATGGTTAATATCCATTCTCTACAAAAAGTTCAGTTTAACACGTCTATCATTCCTGAAGATCAAATGCATATCGAATAACATCTCTCATTATTAACCAATCAATCTGTTTAATCCTTAATACAACTCAGTCGTTCAATCTATCTTTATAGAAGAGGTACCCAATGGGGAAACCACAAAAATGTATTGATTTATGAAATTTAAAGTTTCTGTGTTTATTGTTTTTGTTTTTTATGACATTTTGTAATGAATATTTCGTGTATTTAGAATAACATGGGGAGTAAGTTAGTTATACACTTCGGTATACATGTACGGTGTTTCTGGATTAGAAACACCTATACCTCAGTGTATAACTATTACGTATCACTAAGAAGGGTGATACCTCTATCACAGTGATTTATCACGCTATGTCTACAATGTACTGTACTGTAATTGTTCAAAATATCTTCAAAGTCTTTACATTGGAATGTTGGACATGGTTGATGGCAGGGCAGCTAAAAAATGTCAATATAGCCTTGTGGTAGTATATGTACGAGAAAGAGAACACTTACCTGTGTTAAGTGTCTGTTTAAATTTGTGACAATGGTGACGAGAAATAAAAGTTATCTTTTTGGACTAGTTTAACATCAATAAATACAGTTGAAAACAAACTTGAGGAGCATCTCCTAGACCATTCATTTTAGTGTCCAAACCGGAAGTAACCGCATTGGTGATGTAATATTTAGTGTGCTGGGGTCCGTTGTTGAACTTGTGATTAAACTAATCATATGATTAGCCCTAATTACATTTTTAATTCCTAATCACATACTTAGATAATGCAATTATTAAATCATGTTGCTGAAACTGTTTTTAATCAATGTTTTAACTAATCATATTTGATCAGTGCATTAGCTAATTATGTGATTAGGAATTAAAAATGTAATTACAGGACTCACCACACATAGTAAAAACAGGGCTACTTGACTTCTCTCTCTCTTGACTTAAGGGCGAAGTGAGGGACTTTCGAAAATCAATCCAAATTTTAGCATTTCTTTCCCCACTACCGCATGTTCCCCTACCTTACACAAAACGAACGTGCCGCACAATGATCTTAAAAAAGATGCAATTAATGAGTTTGGAATAAAATATTGAATATCAAACCCTGTATGGGTCAAATTTCAGGAACATGGGAGCTCCTTTTATGTGAATATTGAAGAAAAAGTATGATTATTGGTGAAAAAAATACGGACTTGAAAAGACTGACAGGGCGACTAAAATTTGGCGATTTTATTGAAACCAAGGTGAAGAAGTCGCCCACTTCGTCTGGTTTTGTGAGCCCTGTAATTGGGGCTAATCATATGATTAGCTTAATCATAAGTTCAATAACGGACCCCTGGCCTCAAGTGTGGTAGATCGTGGATTCGAGTCCCGGTTGGGTCAAACCAAGGACTATGAAATTAGTATTTGTTGCTTCTCCGCTAAGCATGCAGCATTAAGGAGTAAGAGCAAAGACTGGTTGGGTCGGAAAAAGAATAAAGTGTCCGAGTGGAGCGACATGTCTACCCGTGGACTCTTGTTTCAGAGAGCTAGCACTATAAAAATCCAATTCATCGTGTTGGTCTAGAACAAAGCGGACCTCATCATCATATTATTGAAAATTAACTTGTTCTCACCATGATACAGCTGAAAATTTTCTGTGTTGATGTTAAACAATAATCATTCGCTCAATCATCCAAACCGGAAGCTAAGGCATTGTAAGTAATTTTTCCTACAAGTTAAATTACTGTTAAAAATGAGGCTATTTCAAATACATGAATATGTAAATAGAACAAAAGATATTTCCACTGTACTGTACATATCAGTTGACCATACAACTTTCAATCATTCATGTTTTTGAGATAACAATGGATGTAACTATCCACATGTTTTATAGGTCAGATAATGGATTCCATGAAGGACATGTCATGTCTGGACATAGTAACTTTATATCCTCTGTTTGTTACATGCCACCTGATGAAACCTACCCACAAGGCCTCATACTGACAGGAAGCAACGATTCTACCATATTGGCTTTTACATTGAACTCTCCTGCACCTATATATAAACTTGAAGGACATACAGAGAATGGTAAGTTTAGAATATGTTGATAGTAAATTAATACCAGTATAATTTTCCAATCACAATAACATTACATTGTACAATATTCATGATAGCTTTATTCATAATGTATTTCAGTATAATGTAATTAAAATAAAATGTAGATTTAGGCCTGACGATTACTTCAGTTCAATAAAAATGATCGCCACAAAAAAAAACTTTAAAAAAATTGTTGAAAGTGGCACTAAACACCCACAACCCAGACTAATGACAGTTTTGATTAAAGGTTAAAGGTTATGGTATTTAATGCCACTTTCAATCATATTTCAATTATTTTGGGACAGTCAGTTTTATTGGTGGAGGAAACCGGAGGACCCGGAGAAAACCACCGACCTGCCACAAGTCAATGATAAACTTTACCAGTTTTATTGGTGGAGGAGTACCCAGAGAAAACCACAGACCTGCCACAAGTCAATGATAAACTTTACCACATAAGTACACCTCAACATGAGTAGGAGTCAAACTCACAACTTTAGTGTTGATAGGCACTGATTGCATAGGTAGTTGTAAATCAAACTATCATATGATCACACCCTGACCTAATAACATACATGTTACTGTAAATATTTTTGTTGTAGTATGTGCTTTGACAAGTGGTAAATTTGGAACATTATTGAGTGGTTCCTGGGATAAAACAGCCAGAGTTTGGTTAAGACAGAAATGTGTAATGAAACTAGAAGGTAAGCTGAAATAAACAAGATCTTTATTTTCTTAAATCTCTCAGATTTCTGCCAATGGTTTCAAATGAACATATAGAAAAGTATCAATCATAAAACTATTGACATTTAGATGGTTTGTGGTGTTTAACGCCACTTTCAACAATATTTCAGTTATATCGTGGCGAACAGTTTAATTGGTGTAGGAAACCAGAGAAAACCACCGACCTGTAGCAAGTCATTGACAAACTTCATCACAGAATGTTGTATTGAGTATACCTTGCCATGAAAGGGGTTCGAACTGGCAACTTTAGTTGTGAAAGGCACTGATTGCACAGGTAGTTGTAAAATTTTGTGAATTAAGCAGTGATAAGTATAGAATATAGAAGATAAAATTGATGTGTATTACACTTAGGAAAAGATAGAAATATGAGGCTTGCATACCAAATACAAATACATTTTTATGTATTCTGTTTGTCCTGTAACATCAAAGATGTGGAAAAAGAATGTAGCAAATGGCACTCCAAGACAATCCAAACACAATTGTACAATATAAACACAATTCTGAAATAAATTTGTGAGGAAAATTACAATATCATTGTCATGCACAAAAAACTATCAGTTGTCATCCCTTTGTGTCCATCATTGTCATTTGTTGCAATGTTGTCATTTATTAACATTTTCTCCAAAATTAATTTGTGGCTTTTAATTTAATGCAGTGGTGATTGATTTTTTTAGTTCTTTACCAAAGTTGGGTTTTTAGAAGTCTGAGATAGTTTGGTGGGACAATGAACCCAAAAAAAACTTGATCTCATGAGCTACAAAGTTGATTACACTTAAACTGTACATGAATGATAATTGTATAATCCATTATCCCATACAATATTTTTGTTATTTATATGGATCAGAAAAATTCAATATAGATGACACATCGAGACAAAATTTAACATAAGACTGGAAAAATGTTTTTAGAATCTATGAAATCACAGAAACATTTGAAATGAAAATTGGCTGGAATGTTCCTTGTATATTGCACTCTTATTTTTCATGTTGATCAAATATTAAAGATGGACACCACTGTTAGAAAATTCAAATTTTTAAAAGGACTTGATGAGAAAACATCTTCCCAGAAACCACAAACATGGTTAAAATCAAGTTATATATGATAGACTCAGCATCTGGACTCCAATCAACATCCACTGACATCATTTACTCTAATCACGGTCCGATTTAAGGGTATTCTCAAATTAGTGTCCTTGCCGTTTCTCATGATTTAAGTATTTAGATATGCAGCTGTCTGAACATGTGTATCGGGGTTAGGTGTCCTTTGTTATTATTAAATTTATAAATTGTAGGACATCAGGCAGCTGTTTGGGGTGTTGGAATCATGCCAGAACAAGGGTATATGTTGACAGGATCAGCTGATAGGACCATTAAGCTATGGAAAGCTGGTAAATGTGAGAAGACTTTTACAGGTACTTAAATCAAATATACTAAGGGTCAGAAAAGGAAATACACTGTTGAAGATCAATATTTAATTCTGTATAATAGTACACCAAAAATACTCTTTAAATACAGTAATGTTATGATAAATCTGTCATTATCAAATTACTAAACTTCACATTCCAATCAAATCATGTATAGCTGTAATGCTGTAAAGAGAACAATGATACAAAATGAAGAATAATGTAATTACCACTGATATTGATGACAGATTGTAGTAGACCTCTCATTCACATGACGATGCCCCGCATGTGGAATTTGAAATGAAACTGAATGTTATATAAATCGTCCATATTTTTTGCTGTCCATCACCTTCATACAATGATTTTCACTTCCATGTGAAAGCAAATACTGTTAACAAGATGATCAATTCAATACAGACTTTGGTTTAACATCATAAATACTGTTAACAAGATGATCAATTCAATACAGACTTTGGTTTAACATCATAAATACTGTTAACAAGATGATCAATTCAATACAGACTTTGGTTTAACATCATAACATTTACAAAATTTGATTGATTGGTGTTTAACGTCCAGCAAGCCATTTTTCACAAAATTTTAACACTGAAGAATGCTCAAATAACATGATAATAAGTTATATTATACACTTACAATTATGCTTTTGAAATTTTGACATACGATATTGAAAATTATTGTGCAAAATGTGAACATAATTATTTATGAAAAATCTCCATTAATTTGTACAGGCCATGAAGACTGTGTAAGAGGAATTGCTGTTTTAGGAGGTGGTGAATTTCTGTCATGTTCTAATGATGCTACCATTAGGAGGTGGGCAGTGACAGGGGATTGTTTACAGGTTTATTATGGACATGAAAACTTTGTGTATAGTGTATCTATTCTACCTAATGGTCAAGACTTTGTCAGTAGTAGTGAAGATAGGACAGTCCGTGTGTGGAGGGACGGGGCCTGTGTACAGACTATTCCTCATCCTACCATGTCTGTATGGACAGTCTGTGTACTGGGTAATGGAGACATAGTTTCAGGAGCAAGGTAGGTGTCTATATAAAAGGACAATAAGATATAGCTTAACTACACATACAGTCAAACATGCCTTGAAGGGCACCTTTATAGAACTAATCACTGTCTTTAAAAAAGGGCAGTCTCATTTTTCCCATTTATGAATAGTGCATATAATTTTAACCTGTATATAAAGGGCAATTGCTCATAAAGGCCACATTTTCAGGTTCCCTTGAATGGCCTTTACCTACAGGTTTGACAGTATATATATGTAAATTTACTTTCTTGAAATTACAAAGACCAGGAATATATCTTATAATGTTAGGACTTATCAAGTTTAGATATTCAACTCTTACTCATAAGTGAAAAACAGTTATAAAAAAAAGGTCTACAACAAAATAAAATTAATAAAGAATTTTTTTTTTAATTATGTATATTGTTCAAAATGATTGTGGAAGTCTACTTTGAAAAACTTATTACAGACAATTATTGCTTAAATTTTAATTCTTCAAATATTCATTACAAATGATCTCTTCTGGACTGTTGTTGACCAGATATATGTTATTGTTATAGTGATGGTATAATACAAGTTTTCACTACAGTATTGTATAACAGCTAACAAGAATCTGATATTGTTATAGAGGGCACACCAGTATATATTCCACCATTGACTTACATAGTAAATAAAAAAATCATAAAAAATCCAAATGAATTTTCTGGATAACAAGACAACTATTTCCTATTATTTTGGTCCAAGGTCCACATTCTGATCCACTTTGATAGAAACATTGTATGTCAAATAAGAAAATAATCAGCTGTTTTCAATATCCGGTCAAAACAACAGTATTTACAGTATCCAGGAAATCCTTCCACACAGGGTGTAGTAATTTGACATCCATGTTTTTATATGTGGTTATATTTCAACAAATGGTGTAATTTTTGGCAGTTCAAACCTCACAAAATATGATACGATTAAATGTAAAAAATATCATAATCAAGAAACAACTGAAATTTTTTTTCAAAGTTCCTCGTGTTCTATTTTGTACTATTTTCGAGGACTGTCTCAATGCGGATTGGCTGGTTTACTAATGTGCCCCCTTAAGTGAACCGCAAATATTGTCTACTGCTAAAACATGACTTTTTTTTCTGATACCTTGTTGTCTTACAAATAAAACATGACCATTAGGCCATACAAAGTTAATTTCTTG
>MJUT01054173.1:157211-172821 GCA_002080005.1 Gigantidas platifrons | reverse complement strand
CGCCCAACAAGGACATAATATGTGTTAACATTGACAATATGCTTTGTGACACTGCTCAGTTAATGCGAGCTAAGGGAAAAAATGTAATATGTCCAAATCATCGAGGAATTTGTACCGCAAACCTAGACCGTACAGATGTAATTGGAAATGAGAGTCGTTCAGCAGAAAGATGCGCACGTAAAATTGCCCAGGATGAGACACCTCTTGTTGTTGGACAATTCACTTCCGATGGCGACTCCGCTGCAAGCATTGGATTTGAAAGAGGTCAACAATCACACAGTACAGTATACGTTGAAAACTTAAGGGATACCCGACATCTGTCAGAATCACATCGCAAACTTGTAAAAAATGTTGACTTTAGCAAGCAAATGTTTCCCGGAATCAGCAAGAAAGAACAGGACAGAGTACGGGCAAGATTTTCAATGGATGTTACGAAGCGGTGCAGTGCCGAGATAAAACAAGCACATAAACAATTTGCCGGACATATGCCGAAAATTATAAGAAAACTCAGCTATACATCTGACAGCATAGTAGCTTGTGTGACCGGACAATGTGGACAGCTATGCAAAAAACAT
Source organism: Gigantidas platifrons (assembly GCA_002080005.1). Lineage (NCBI taxonomy): Eukaryota > Metazoa > Mollusca > Bivalvia > Mytilida > Modiolidae > Gigantidas > Gigantidas platifrons. The sequence continues at coordinate 172,246 of MJUT01054173.1, read as the reverse complement.
TCATTTGTATGCTCAGGAGGAAGGAAAGCTGTATGGAAGGCTAAGTTCCTTCCTCCAGGAACTAAGCTGCATCCAAATAATGAGGATTTGCACAAATTAAGGGAGTGTATCCATCTACGTTTGGGTCCCAAGGCACTCATGAAGACACGTTTAAACACAAATACACAGAAAAATGAAAGTGTGAATCGAACATTAACAAAAACAAACCCAAAGTTTGGAACTTGGCGGAGAACACTTCCAGGCCGGATTCACGGTGGTGTGCACATGCGAAACTGTGGTGTTTCATCCTCGATACAATCCAGATGTAAAGCTGTTGGTGCTGAAATCCACAGCAATCTTGTGAAGCGACAACTGAAAAATATACAAGACAGAAATGATTATCATATGACTAGAAAAAATTCAATCAAATACAAGGAAAGACAAGCAATTCTGCGACGTGCACGATTCAGCGATCAAGAAATTATTATGGAAAAGGATAAGACATACGTAAAAAACATTCTGGATCCTGAATTTTCTGAGGATGATCACTCCAGGTTATATTCGAAAAAGCCAAAATCATTCCGAATGACAATGAGAAAGACATAATTTAAATAATACAATCCGGGAAAGGCATATGATTTTTCAAACATCTTTGCTGAGACAAACAATTTTGCCTGGAATTATTTACATGTGGCAGTTCTAAACATAGATGTGCAATATTAACACAAGTTTTTGTGTGACATAAATGAGACACATGATAATTTTCTGGATTCAGTTGAATGCAATGTGTGTGAATCATGTATCGTAGTCTATGTACATGGATTGGTACAAAATGCAAGTGTCCTGGCAATCGAACATCAATAACAGTGTAACCAGATTTTGTTTTTCTTCCTGTATATAAAATACATGTATTATTTAAACTATTTTTTGTTTTCTTAATGATTCTGTCTAAATAATCTTTAGCAAATGCATCAGGCATACTGGAATCAACTGCCTCGGCCATATTTCAGCTATATTCAAGACAAATTTTTCAAATATTTGGAAAAAATTTCCCTAAACGTGATCATCAATCTTCTAAAACAATGGCTGACAAACTTGAATCACATCGGATGCAGTAACCATAGATACAAACCCGGGAAATTTGTTTGCACACACCCCCCCCTTAAGAGGGCACACCAGTATATATTCCACCATTGACTTACATAGTAAATAAAAAAATCATAAAAAATCCAAATGAATTTTCTGGATAACAAGACAACTATTTCCTATTATTTTGGTCCAAGGTCCACATTCTGATCCACTTTGATAGAAACATTGTATGTCAAATAAGAAAATAATCAGCTGTTTTCAATATCCGGTCAAAACAACAGTATTTACAGTATCCAGGAAATCCTTCCACACAGGGTGTAGTAATTTGACATCCATGTTTTTATATGTGGTTGTATTTCAACAAATGGTGTAATTTTTGGCAGTTCAAACCTCACAAAATATGATACGATTAACTGTAAAAAATATCATAATTAAGAAACAACTGAATTTGTTTTTCAAAGTTCCTCGTGTTCTATTTTGTACTATTTTCGAGGACTGTCTCAATGCGGATTGACTGGTTTACTAATGTGCCCCCTTATAGTGATGGTATGATACAAGTTTTCACTACAGTGTTGTATAACAGCTAACAAGAATCTGATATTGTTTTACAGTGATGGTATGATACAAGTTTTCACTACAGTATTGTATAACAGCTAACAAGAATCTGATATTGTTATAGTGATGGTATGATACAAGTTTTCACTACAGTGTTGTATAACAGCTAACAAGAATCTGATATTGTTTTACAGTGATGGTATGATACAAGTTTTCACTACAGTATTGTATAAGAGCTAACAAGAATCTGATATTGTTTTACAGTGATGGTATGATACAAGTTTTCACTACAGTATTGTATAACAGCTAACAAGAATCTGATATTGTTTTACAGTGATGGTCTGATACACGTTTTCACTACAGTATTGTATAACAGCTAACAAGAATCTGATATTGTTTTACAGTGATGGTATGATACAAGTTTTCACTACAGTATTGTATAACAGCTAACAATAATCTGATATTGTTTTATAGTGATGGTATGATACGAGTTTTCACTACAGTATTGTATAACAGCTAACAAGAATCTGATATTGTTTTACAGTGATGGTATGATAAGAGTGTTCACTACAGATGGTAGTAGGGTAGCTACTACTGAAGAGTTGTCTGCCTTTGATAATGCAGTAGCCACAGCTGAAGTTCCTACACAAGTAGGAGACATCAAGACGTCTGATCTACCTGGTCCTGAGGCTTTGTTAAATCCAGGTAGTAATTTACCTTTATAGATTTCATTGAAACCTGTTGAAACAAAACACCCTTATGACCAAGTGCATTTCAACTAAGCATGTTGAAGATTAAATACCCATGTGACCAAATACATTTCAGGGAAATCTGTTGAAACTGAACATTCTTATGACCAGATACAGTTAACCTGTTGAAATAAAGCATGTTTGTGACCACTCCAGGCATCCAGCCAGGATTTTGAGACCATTAGTCGCTTTTACAGAACAGTATTTTTTTCTAATTATGAATAAACAAGAATATAATAAGTTTAATCTTTTAATCAGTTATTTTGTCTTATTGTCCTTATTGGTTAGTAATGGAGATAGAAAGGTTATGAAAAACCTCCTAGGATGGGAACATACTCCGAAAATTAGAAACCAACTGATCAATAAAATCAACTTTAAGCTTCTCAAAGTGAGAGTTCTGACTTCTGCTGTACCTCATAACATTGCCATCATTTTGATCTAATACCATACAAATTGTAATAATTCAACCCGTAATTAAATAGATGTTAACTGTGTTTAATTAGCGTGGGTCATAAACATGTCCGAGACTAATGATAATTTTATGTTTTTCAAACAATTTTAAGTGGCGAATTACTCTAAAAAAGTCAGCGTCAAAATTAAAATGCATTCGTCAATTGCGAAAATGACGAGTGCTGGCTGAATCACTGCCACTCATTAAAGTAAAACCATTAGAAACTAAATACTTGTGTGGTCAAACACGTCTCAGTGAAATCTATGGAAACAAAGCACCTTAAGGTGTGCAGTCTAGAATATATATTTATTGACTTTTCAGTTTTTATATTGTATGCTTTCAAACCATGGAACTTAATATGCCAATTGAAAATTTAAAATCTAGATGAAACATATCAAATATTGATGTTAGGAACTTGACATGGAACAAAAATCATTTCCTGTCTATTTAAATAGATAATAACTGATATATAGTAAAATCATCAATTGTAACATTTACTGAAAATATTATTTCTTTTTGTTTCTATGTTTATACTAGCACAAAATCCTTATCAATTTTAAAGTCATGTACTGAATATGACTCAAAATAACTTGTATTAATGTATAAAAAAAACCCCATAGATTTTGAAGTTATGTGACTGATATACTTTCATTGGTATCAAATTTTCTGGAATAACAGTTAGTTGACATTTTTTTTTGTAGTATTAATTTAGTCACTATCACCCATACTAAATTTGAATTTATAGAGGGCACTTTTTTTCTTTTTTTTAAATATTGACTGAAATAATATTTATATATTTAATATTTCTATTTCAGGAAACAAGGATGGACAGACAAAAATGGTGAAAACAAGTGAAGGAAAAGTAGAACTACACCACTGGGAGTCATCAACATCACAGTGGAAGAAAATTGGTGATGTTGTAGGCTCCAGTGGGGGAACCCCAAGTACATCAGGCAAAACTCTTCATAATGGAAAGGTAGCATATTCTATCTGTATAATTAGGGACTTGGAATTTGTTTTGGTCTCACCTGGCCAAATTCTTGCTTCTTGGTTGCCTGAAATTTAAAAAAATCTTCTATGAATTACAACTCGAAATTATATGTTTGTTGGTACAAATAACATATAAGAGGTCCTTTACAAAAATTCTTCAGTTAGTCTTGACCCTACAAAAACATGGTTGCCATAGGTAATTCTTCTTTATTATTGCCTGAAACTTTTAAAATATTCTCATCTGAAAGTCCAAATAATTTGGTAATTGGTACAAATAATGTATGTAAGGTCATAAACAATTCTTGTTTGTTCCTTGGCTATATTAATCAGAAGAACGATACAGGGTTTTGATATCACCTGTTTTCAAATAAAATTACTTGCTTTGCATAATATATGTATATTGAGTTTCTACTTAACATTAAATAAGACCACTTTGATCTTTACAGGAATATGATTACATTAAATAAGACCACTTTGATCTTTACAGGAATATGATTATGTATTTAGTGTAGACATTGAAGAAGGCAAGCCACCATTAAAGTTACCTTACAATGTTACTGAAGACCCATGGTTTGCTGCTCAAAGATTTCTACAAGATAATAGTCTGAGTCCTTTATTCTTGGATCAAGTAGCTAACTTTGTAATAGACAATACTAAAGGTGTCACACTGGGACAAGGGGCACCAAAAGTCAGCGATCCTTTCACAGGTGATTTTACATTTAACATCAATGATATGTAGCATCATCATGATTAAGTCCTTAAACACAGTTACAATGAAGGTCAACTTGGCTATTAATAATATTATTTACCAGTATATCAAGTGAATAGTTAAAAAATTTCACGAAAAATTAAGATTATTACCAGTAAAAACTAGCAGTAGTTTAGAATTCACATAAAAACTGATCTGTTACTTCAATTTCTAATAATAATAATAATACTTTATTTTATGAGGGTAAGCTCAGTTAGTTATACTAATCTTTCCCGAGGCCGTCAGATTACACAGTAGAGGATATGATATTACATTACATTACAATCATACAAATCAAACATAATACAAATTTCGTAAAGCTAGAAATATATGTAACAAATTAATTCTAAATGCAAAAACTACATATTACTCAAGTATTTCAGAAAAAAATTCACACCGACTGTGTTCGTGGTAGACGATCGCCACATCTCATTTTGCGATTTTAGAGGTGGTGTGGCTAAGATAGTTTGTGTCACATTAGCCACCCTGCCGAACAGAATTTCTTACTTCCTTGAAAGCGTCACCACGATAATTATTATAACTGATCAATACATGTACAGTATTCTTAAACAGACCGTTTCAAGTGTAATATTCATGATATTTGATCAAAAATAAAATCATTTTGTTTTTTGCGGTTTTAGTTTATCAATCTTGAGTTTGTCCCTCCATATTCGGAGCACCGCCACTGATTTGGTGTTGCTAGGAACACTTGTCAATTTGAATAGATCAGTACATATTTTTGTTGGAGGGCGATTCCGGCGAAGAAGTCGCCTTGTGGAGGTTAACTTCATTTTCTCGTTCAGGGTTCATAATTGATGTAAATTTTTGAAAGCTTTGCTGATGGCAATTATTTTCAAAGCATTAGTTTCTTTTATGAATAACTTTTATTTAGTTATTTTTACATTTTTACTTTATTCTTTTATTGTTATTTATTATCCCCTTATTATTATTAACGAAGTTGCGAAGGGATATAGTAACGCTACCATCCGTCCTTCTGTAACATCCTTGTGGACACTCTAGAATCAACATCCTTCAATGGATTTTGACCAAACTTGATACATACTTAGTCCTTAAGAGAATCTGGAACCCTATTGATTTTCAAGGTCAAAGGTCAATGTCACCGGGTCAAATTTTTACCGCATAACATCCTTGTGAACACTCTTAGAAGCAACATCCTTCAATGGATTTTGACCAAACTTGTTTCATAATTAGTCCTTAAGAAAATCTGGAACCCTATAGATTTTCAAGGTCATAGGTCAAAGTCACCAGGTCAAATTTGTACAGCGTAACATCCTTGTGAACACTTTAGAATCAACATCCTTCAATGGATTTTAACCAAACTTAGTACATACTTAGTCCTTAAGAGAATCTGGAACCCTATTGATTTTCAAGGTCTAAGGTCAAGGTCACTGGGTCAAAATTTTACCACATAACATCATTGTGAACACTCTAGAATCAACATCCTTCAATGGATTTTGACCAAACTTGGTACATACTTAGTCCTTAATAGAATCTGGAACCCTATTGATTTTCAAGGTCAAAAGTCACCTGGTCAAATTTTTACTGCGTAACATCCTAGTGAACAGTCTAGAATCAACACCCTTCAATGGATTTTGACCAAACTTGGTACATACTTAGTCCTTAATAGAATCTGGAACCCTATTGATTTTCAAGGTCAAAGGTCAATGTCACTGGGTCAAAATTTTTATCGCGTAACATCCTTGTGAACACTCTAGAATCAACATCCTTCAATGGATTTTGACCAAACTTGGTACATACTTAGTCCTTAATAAAATATGGAACCCTATTGATTTTCATAGGTCAAATTTTCAGGCGAGGGGATACACCTTTGCGTGGCCTTGTTATAATTTTGTCATTTAAAAAAAATGTTTTTGCCTGTTTACCAAGTTCAACTGTGCAATTTTATTAGGTTAAAATGCATTAACTTGTATTCTGACATATTTAATTGTACTTATGAACTTAACTATTAATCATTAAACTTTTGAAAATTATATGCGTATTTTTCTTTGTTTAATGCGATTAGGTGAATTCTCTGGCTCGGGATAAAATACTAATATCCACCAAACCATGTTAAAACTCAAAACACATTCTGACTTCCATGATTTATTTCTTAAATATACCTGAAACTCGACGATACTTCCTAATTTGTTAAATATCGTGATCAACATGAACATTTCGTTCTGACATTTTTCTCGTGGCTTGTTACTTTAACTGGAAAATCTAACCCAAATATTATTTTAGAAATCGGGGAATCAGGAACAATTGTTCGGATATTATTTCTGGGATTTACATAGGGTCAGTATAGATACTCTGTTTTTTCTCTAGCATAAATAAACTGGATATTAGCTACCTTTTAATTACAAGGTGACCAAGGATGAAGACATGGATTCACATGTTGTTCTTAAGGGGATTCTTCCAAATTGGAAGTTGACTAAGGTGTTAAGAATTGTTGGAAGTGGGAATGGCTTAAGCGATCACTAGATGGCAACCCTGTTGGCCAGTATCAGGAAAATTGATTCCAAAGGAGATGTCAGTTGTGTCAGGACATAAATTACTCTGGGAGAGGTTGGAGAAGTCGGAAACAGCATTTGAAAAAAAAACTTCACCTTCACAACCTGAAAATAAGGAAGACAAATCAGTCTCGCTGGAAAATATTATTTTCTTTTTATATATGAAGAATTATTTTCAAATGTATCTATCTTTTTGGTAAAGAAGTATGTTCTTTTAGGATAAGGAGAACTGTCTTTGTATTTCTTTCTTTGTCCAAACTTCTTGGCCTGGGACATAGGTATGGTAGTAATTATTTTTAATTTCTAGGAGCCACAATGCCCAATTTTTTTTCGTTTTTTTCTCTCCTATTTTTAATACCTGTAAAAAACCAACCTGGCAGAGCCAATAATTGATGCTGCCATTGAGGAGGGTCCTAAAAGGGGGAGGAGGATCTGTGTATGATGTACGGAAAATAAAACCTTTGCTTGTAGAATATACAGTGTTTTTCGGAAAAAAAAAAGCAAGACTTGGACACATGGCTCCTGCTTCAAAACATAAAGGACAGCAATGACTGACATGACCAATATTTAATTGTAGAAATAATCAATTGCAATAAATATTTACCTAGTTCATCTTTATTTTTGTTAAAAATAGAAAAGGTCTAACATAAAAGCACAGTATTTCAAAACTCAAATGAGGTGCCAAGAGAAGCCTAGATTGCATAATTTTGAATCATTTACCCCAGAGCTTCTGGGGGCCCTAAGCAGCACCCATACCCCCAGTCATATGGGATGGCCTCTTCACAGCTCTACTAAAATTTCAGCTTTTTTTTTCCTTCTTTGCAAAATTAGGTCTAAATATAGTACTTTAAGTTTTACTTGATACAATTCTAAAATTTCAGGTGGTGTCAGATATGTTCCTAAGCCAGTAGGAGGTACTGAAATGTCAGATGGTGCAGACCCCTTCACTGGTACAGGGAGATATGTACCAGGTCAAACAACATCACAGCACAATACATCTAATGGCACAGATCCATTTACAGGTATTAAAAATAATGTGACAAGAGATACAATGTTTTTATGATGAATGGATGTTTTGTTGATAGATATATTGGTGTGAAAAAAAATTGTGTGATTTATTGTGAAATTTAAAATAATGTTTAATTGTAAAAGGAATTATATTTTTATGTAACCTCATCAGCTTGGCAGCCTGGACCAAGGTGATAATTGTTAACAAGCAGAATAAGATAATAAAGAAAGAAAAAAAATGGTCCCATAAATCTTATAGTAAACCATGTGTTTATGTGAGACCATACAAAATAAATGGTTTATTTCTAGTGTTCTGATGATGGATTATAATCATGAGGCTATAGTGGTAGTCCTATAACCTTGGACAAGTAAAATATTGGTTTGGATGAGTTGTATGATATTTGCTCAATGGGAAAATGGTAGGGGTTTATTTACATAGTTGTTTTTTAAGAGAAATTTTAAACATAGCTTATCGTTTCTGAGATGAAAAGTGTCAAAGGGAGACAAAAGGGACCTACACCCAATATGATAACTTTTTTTTATATTTTAAGTCGAATTTGTATGCAATTTTTCCATTTGATTTAATTTTAAAATTCCTTTTTTAATTATTCCAACAGATTCCTTCCCGCACTTTTGAAACAAACTTAACCTAGTATTGGACAAGAATCATTTTCAGACAAACTGGTATAGTCTGCCTTTGTCAACTTGCCTGCAGTCGTACTATTCTGTGCGACATAACCCTTTATTGTCTTTTTCATTGATTCGTCAAGCTTATTAGATTTAAATACAAACTTAATTGGTTTTGTGTTCTGTGTATGTAATGTTTACTTATTCACAATATGACATTCCTACCTCTGAAGACTGATATTCTTGTTTTGTAGGTTCCAGTAGTTACCAGTCTAAAGCTGTTACAGTAGCAAAAGAAAACTCTTTCTTTCCTTTAAAGACATTTGTTACATTTGAATCTGCTAATCCACAACAAATAATTGGTATGTTTATATCTCCACAGTAGTTAATGCTTGTAGACAAATATAGTTTTTGATGAGATTCTTTATTATATTAACAACATCTTTAAGGGAACCCTGTGTTATAGAAATAGGACCCTGTTTCATCTGCTGTGGGATATTACCCCGTTGTTATACAGGACAAATAAAATACACAATAATCAATGCACATGTTTTTACCCCCTTTTTTGTGTTTAGTGAGTTAAGGTGAAAGATTGATTGTTCATTTTGTTGATATTGGCGGAATTGTTGACCGTCACTTTCTTTTCATAATATATAAAACAACTTCTAGCATCTCCTTATGAGAAACAGCTGTTAGACGTTGACTTTGGTTGGTCTTTGTTAGACTAAATGTTCAGACCCTATCCTTTATCTTCCATTTTACTGATTTTGACCTATATTGTGTATGTCCTGATATGATATGGCAGTCCTCTTGGATTTTTGATCCACCCAAAAAATATGAAAATTTTGTAAGCAACCATTCAATGATTAATTATGCACATTTTTGGTTCTATCAGATTTTTAGTATCTGCTTGAAATTTAATAGGATCCTATGCTAAAATTTTGTCATGTGGTGACAGCCATCTTGAATTTTTAGAACAATTTACACAATTGTTACATACCTGAAACCATTTTACATCTAGATTTATTATTTTTTTAGGTAAATTAAAAGAATTTAATATAAAGGTAGACCAGTCTATGCAGGTTGAAGAGAGCAATATAGAACAGCTACAATCTTTAATGGATGGAACCAGTACAGAGAATCTTAGTACATTAGAAAAACTATTAACATGGCCACATGGTTAGTTTCTATCTTATACCAAACAGTTATCACAATAAACATTCTGGTTTGTATTTGTTGTTACTAGGGGCTACAACCTAGTAAAGGTCAAAGTAACTGTCCTTTCTGATTGGTGTAAGAAGGGGCGTCGTGGTCGTGATTTTACAACTACCTATGCAATCAGTGCCTATTACCAATGAAGTTGTGGGCTTGAATCCCACTCGGGCCATAATCATAACCCCCTTTCTGATTAGTGTAAAACAGCACATGCCCTGAACTTTTGTTAAATCTTTTATAAATCATGAATTTTTCTGTATATCGGAATCAATAGTGATGAAAAATGTTATACCCCCACTCGTAGAGAGGGGGCTATATTGCAATCACCTTGTCCGTCCGTCCGTTCACACTTTCCTAACAGATATCTCAGCTTCTACTGGAAGAAATGATTTTATATTTGATATATGGCTTTGGCATGGTGACTTGTACCGTTTCTCCCCTTTCCAGGTTTACCGCACATCTACTTCCTGTTTACCGTGCGACTTACAGATGAACGAGTGGGGGTATTCTTAGCACAACGTAGCGTGCAACATCTTGTTTTATTTGCCATTGAATGATGTTTGTGTGTTGTAATTTTTATGTCTCTGCCCCTCTGGGGGATACATTGTTTTCACCCTGTGCATCCTCCACAACAGTTTATAACCACAACGCCTACATTTTAAAATGGAATTCCTCGAAATTTTGACTGCTTGCTAATTACCATATAAAGAATCTCATATTGCTACAACAATTTGATCTGACCCTTTGAAAGAGTTATTGTCATTTTTAGATTAAGATATTTATACACGTTCCTACATATCAAATATTTATTCCTCAGAACTTTGCATGCTTGCTGGTAAGAATATGAAGATTCACATTGTGCTACAGAAATTCGATTAAACTATTTTTGGAAGAGTAATTGCCCATTTTGACTTGGAATATTTCTTCCTTAGAATTCTGGAGTGGAAAGACATTTGTTTTTATGTCAAAAGTAATCTTTAATCTCCTCAGGTGACAATACTCAAGAAAATTGAGATTAATAAATAGATATAAATAGAATTGCATATGCTTATCCCTTTATGAAAAATAATGTTTCAAAGATTTGTAGAAGACGCACAGATATATAATTTTTTTCAAATTTCTTTCAGAAATGGTGTTTCCAGCTTTAGATATATTAAGGATGTGTATGCGTACGTCATTGAATAAAATACTGTGTGACAAAGATGGTCTGGTTGATAAACTTGTACATTTTATGTCTTCTAGCGTTACAGCAAATCAAATGTTGGCTCTAAGGACTCTCTGCAATATGTTCAAAGGTGAAACAGGAGAAAAACTTTGTGTAAAACATAGAGAATTTATTTTGACTTCAGCAATGAACTGTAAAACATCAGAGAACAAAAACGTATCAGTAGCATTGTCAACATTGTTGATGAATTACTCTGTACACTTACAAGACAAATTAGACCCTGAAGCCAAAACTCAGTGTTTAATAGCAGCTGGAAATGTGTTAGAAAATACAAACATTGATGCTGAGGCTGCGTTCCGAGTTGTAGTGTGTATAGGCACATTGATTGATAGTGATCCTAACATGAAGGAATTGGCTCGTTCTATAAATGTCAAGACTGTCCTATTTCCTTTAATGAAAAGACCAGAGCCAGAGAAACTTGTAGATTGTGCTAAATTTGTATTCAATGTACTTTGATGAAGATGCTTCCATCCAGATCATTTTGTGTTTTGAATTTATAACCATTAAATTATTTTAATTACTGTAATATATATTTTTTTGTATCCATGATAAAAGTTGATCATATTTGCATTTAAATTTCTATATGAACGATTCCATAAATATTAAGATTTTGGGTGCATACAAATAAGTGTGCGGGGCGTCGTGGTTGTGATTGTATGGATTTACAACTACCTGTGCAATCAGTGCTTATCACCACAAAAGTTATGAGTTCGAATCCCGCTTATGGCCAGGTGTACACGATACAACATTATGTGATATATGACTTGGTTGGTGGTTTTCTCCACCAATAAATCTGACCGCCATGATATACCTGACATATTGTTGAAAGTGGCATTAAACACCATAACCCTAACCCAAATACCCATCAGTAGCTCATGTACTGATACCAATCAATTGGAATCATAAGTCAAATCATAAACTACAATTGTTATTTACTGCTTTTCTGCTAAGTCTGCAGCCATAAAGAGCAAAAGTCTGGATAATGTATACAAGTGATGTGACATGTTGACCTGTGGTCAGTTTTAATTGACCTGAATGTGTTGGTGTAGTATAAACATACATTGTCACCAATCTCATCAAAAAAAGTTACTTGCTCCCTACATGATAATTGTCACTTGGCATTAAACAGTAATCACTCAATCAATAACCAATCCATTGGTAAAATATGAACCCATAGGTAACTTTTCATCTGATTATTATTAACCTTAGGGGCCGCCGTGATCGTATGGTAGTTGGATTTTCAACTACTTATGCAATCAGTGCCTATCACCATTGATTTTGTGAGTTCGAATCTCGATCAGGGTGCGGTGTAGAACATTATGTGATAAAGTTTGTCAGTGACTTGTGACAGGTTGGTGGTTTTCTCTGGGTCCTCCGGTTTCCTTCACCAATAAAACTGACCGTCAGGATATACATTTTTTGTAATTGAAATATTGTTGAAAGTGGTGTTAAACACACCTATAGCATTGAAAACAAAATAGATATTTATGAACCATGAGGTTAAAGTGTAAACGAAGAGAAAATAATGACTAGCATGATGGCGATACAAGATAATGGTAACTACTCATTTAATAGTGTCTATGCTTTAATACCTTTCTATACATATTAGATGTAATTGAAGAGTTATCTCTATATTCACCAATAGTATTGCTACTGCCAATACTTTGATCACCAATACTTCCATTAAGTCTGAGGCTTAAAAATCCTTCATCTTTTATATCTCTCTCTTTGGAATTGTTAGTATGACATTTTCTTTCATTATTGAGGTCATTTTTGGGGTTCTTATGTTTGTTTGATGATGTATCACTTAAACCGTCTCCATGGAAACTATCGCGATAGTAATTTTTATGATCTACTTTGTTCTGAAATCTTTTTATGCTGCCAATGTTGTCATATATTTCACTATGGTGATAGGGGCTGATATCTATCTCAGTCGTTGCGTCATTTACTGAAGGAAGGTCAATAGGTCGTGGAGGTAGTGCTGGTCGTAGACTGGATGTTGTTGAGGACAAGCTATGAATATCCTGTCTGTGAACCTTCCTATGTTCTTGCTTGTCTCTAGAACTTGACATGTGAAACATGATAGTTTTGAGTTTCTTTATTTGTCTGGTTTTCCTGGAACAACTGAAAAGAGATTATAGTGCAAAGTTGTCCTGTTTAAACATGATGTTTCTTGTTATCTAAGCCCAATTGACATGTTTTTTTTTATTAGATCTTTAAAATCATGCTGTGCATTTTTGTCTTGGTTCAGCATGGCCTTTGGTCATCACTTTGTGTCCGTCTTGCTTGTAAACTTTTCGCTTAATCTTATTCTCTAAAACCACGGTGAATTGATCCAAAGCAGGCTGCGTTGGACTGAGATAGTGATAGACTGAATTTGCCAAACCACTTGTTAGCTCACCTGACCCGAAGGGTCATGTGAGCTATTGCTACCACTTGGCATTCGTCGTCCATCTGTCGTTAGCTTTTTGCATTTTAATCAACCCCTCTAAAACCACTGCCAATTTGAACCAACCTTTGGTGGAATGCTCCTTGGGTGGTCCCCTTTCAAAATTGTGTCCGACAATCCCCCCGCCAACCAAAATGGCTGCCATTACTAAAAATAGAAAATTCGGCAGAAAATCACTAAAAAATTATCTTCTCTGAAACTGCTGGGCCAATTGGGCCCAAACTATAGTGGAATGGTCTCTTTGAGAATTGTGTCCGACGACCCCAGCCGCCAACCAAGATAGCCGCCGTTACTAAAAATAGAAAATTTTGCAAAAAATCACTTAAAAATTATCTCCTCTTAAACTACTGGGCCAATTGGGATCAAACTATGGTGGAATGGTCTATAGGTGGTCATCTTTCAGATTTGTGTCCGACAACTCTGGCCGCCAACAAAGATGGCCACCATTACTAAAAATACAAAATTCAGAAAAAAATGACTTAAAAATTATCTCCTCTGAAACTGCAGGGCCATTTGGGCCCAAACTATGGTGGAATGGTCTTTAGATGGTCCCCTTTCAGAATTATATCTGACAACCCCGCCTGCCATAGAAGATGGTGGCCATTGCTAAAAATAGAAGATTCGCATTACCCGTTCGGAAACTAGGGGTTGAAAATGGAATTTTTTGTATGTTTCCGTGCAATAACTTTTATTCCAGTTGACCTATTTCCATGGAATTTTAACATAATGATCCTAGCTACAAAATAAAGCCTGGGATTGAAAATGGAGGGTCTGTCTCCACCCGTTTGGAAACTAGAGGCCCAGAGGGGCTAAAATTGGTATTTTAATACTTTCGGGTATAGAACGTTTATTTTTTGTCTGATTTTGATGCAGTTTTTTCTTTAGATGCCTTATTAAATTATCTTTCAGTAGTATGTCAACGGATTTGACTAGAGAATCTTCCATATACTTAGCAGTAAATATGGCTTTTCTTTTTTGGGACCAACTTTGAGCCAGGTGAGCGATTACAGGCTCCTATGAGCCTCTAGTTAAAGAAGATGTTTTAAGTTGTAAAACTTGTATCTGATCCTATATGTTTAAACTAAACACTTAGACCAAATCAATTGAAAGTGGTTTTTATTATCCAATTATCTAAGGGACCGCCGTGATCGCATGGTAGTTAGATTTACAACTACCTGTGCCATTAGTGCCTATCGCCACTAAAGTTGTGAGGTCGAATCCTGATCATGGTGAGGTGTACTGGATACAGCATTAAGTGATCAAGTTTCTCTCTAAGGGACCGCCGTGATCGCATGATAGTTAGATTTACAACTACCTGTGCCATTAGTGCCTATCACCACTAAAGTTGTGAGGTCGAATCCTGATCATGGTGAGGTGTACTGGATACAGCATTAAGTGATCAAGTTTCTCTGACTAAGG
>MJUT01054173.1:139723-151474 GCA_002080005.1 Gigantidas platifrons | reverse complement strand
GTTGATATGATATGTTGTTACTACCCACTCTTGTAGTTGCAGATAAGCACGTTTGCTGTGGTAACATTCGAGAGGTCATGTCACAGCCAGAAATAGCATGAAGAAATGGCAGTATATGGCATGTGTCCAGTCCAAGTGTTGACTTTGTCTTACGGATATCTCATATATCATCGTTGTAGAGCTGGTACTCATTGATTTGAAATATATATCGCTTGAATCAAGATCAAAATGGAAAAGCAAAAGTATTAACGGATCAGTACCTTCGCCAAGAAGAACTGGTGGATTGTTGACAGCACTTTCAACTGTAGTTTTGATTCGATTCGGTGATCATTTACATCGCATCTATCCAAATGAGCTTTAAGTTAAGGATAATCCTGATACTCAAAAGTCTGCTTCTTACCCTGACCTTCACCTTGAGGTCGACAACGGAGGAAGATTAAAAAACAAAACCCTATGACAAATGCGATTACTTCTCTTTTCCAATAGTCAACTTCCCCTTCATCAGTAGCAATATTCCAGCATCACCAGCATATGGGGTTTACATTTCTCAACATATTCGTTATTCTTGACTTGTGCCAAGTACAATGCTTTTCTGGACTGAGCTCAGCTGCTGACTCAGAAGCTACTTAAGCAAGGCTATGCTGCTCCTAGGTTGAAGTCGTCGCTACAAAAATTCTTGTTGTGATCACAATCTGGTTGACCGCCACGAAATATCCATATCTCAAATGACAATGGATTTTTTATTTTTACGTAGATGTTTTCTTCCTCTATCACTGCCACTACTTTTACCGGACTTTACTGTATATATGAGTAACATGGCAGGTGTCTTATAAGAAGCATGTACTGCTTACCATTCGCGAGCACCTGAGTTCACTCCCGGTTTTTTGGTGAGGTCCGTGTTGCTCATTCTTTCAGTTTTCTTGTATTGTCCTATTATGTGTCTTTACATTCTGAGTTTCGTTTTGTGATATCCGTTACTATGTCTGCACAAAACGATGTTTGGTTTCCTCTTCACCTCCAGGTGTTTGTCTTATTTACGTTATTTGTATTTGCTTGCACCTAGTGGTGTCCAACACATATTGCATTGTGTTTTTGTTTTGTTTTTCTTCGTCTTGTATGCTCTATGATGCCAGTGTCTGTGGATTGTCCATTATTGATTGTCCCTTCGGTGTTCTATAGTTAATGTTTATTTGACAATTAAGACATCTGCATCACCAGATATGTATGTATTGTTGAACATCACTATTTGAATAATATTTAACTTGGCATGTTAATAACGCTTTGTTTATTTTCCGAATCTGCTAGGAATAGTTCCATCTTTGACTTGAATGGTGTATATTCATTAAATAACACTTTATCCCCAACTGCTGTCTATGTTCGCCTTAGATGTGTCATATCCTTAATAGACTATATACCGTTGTGTGTTGTAAAATCGTTATTTCTATGGGTGTTGTGTGTTGATATTTATTTCATGCGTTATTTTTCATATTTTTTACTCTTGTATGTATATAGATGTTTGCTTATTCGTCGATTTTTTTCATTACACAATTGTATTCAAGTTTGCTCTTCTTTAAAATCTATTCTAAAAATCGCTATCTTCTGTTTTGTCAAAAAGCCTTTATTTCTATGTGTTTTTATCCCAAATGATTTTCCATACATTTGTTTCACCGAAAAGTGTTGATGAATGTTTCTTGTTTAATAATTATATATTTTCCACATACAATATTGATTTTCTGACTTTTTGAAAAAAAATAATTGTATTATATTTGTCATACACATTTAACACTGTCATTTGATGAGAACGGAAAATGCTCAGTGGATTGATTTGTACTTGTAGCATATATATTTATATGAAATCAGAATGTCAACAAACAACGGCGGCTCTTGCAAATTTCCGAATTTATATGACCCTAAGCATTTTATAAAGTAAAATGTAAATAATAGATGTTAATTATTATTCTTAAGCTTACAATTACTGTTCCATCAGTTGAATCTGAATTTTTCTAGTTAAAAATTCGATCGAAGCATATACAATTTATACACGAATTATCTCCCTTGTTTTCATATTTTTGCATATTTTGTTTTCATAAAATTCTTACTTTTCCCCTATTTAGATTTTTCTAGACTTTTTATATGTTGAATATGTTAATGTCAAGAACTAATTACAGTTGAAATAAATTCTTTTGCAATTAGTTTGAGGTTTGGCTATTTTTTCCCATAGATTGACTGGACTATATTATACACACAGGCATTTGACCGATGGACCTTAATTTCCCCGTGTTTACCACGGGGGTACGTATTTTCAGGGCTAGTAACGATGTAGGGCAGCTATTTGTGGGTCCTGGGTTCACACGAATACTAGTATTTTCTAGTATTCGTATGGAGCCAGGACCCACAAATAGAGGCATTTTCTAGTATTCGTGTGGACCCAGGACCCACAAATAGAGGCCCTACATCGTTACTAACCCTGAAAATACGTACACCCGTGGCAAACACGGGAAATTAAGGTCGATCGGTCAAATGCCTGTGATTTTACACATTGAAATACTTGCCTTCCAAATAATAACATTGTTATTTTCATTCAATCTAAAAAAAATCAGGTCTAGAGCACATAGTCTTTTCACGAGATTCTAAGAAAAAAACCTCCAATTTTACTAAATTTTCAAGCGTTTAACTTTCCACAATTCTTTTTAGCTTTTAATTGCATCAATAAAAGTAATACTTTCAAGTAAACTCTACAGCAAAAAAAACAAAACAAAAACAAAAACAAAAACAAAAACAAAAAACAAACAAACAAATAAAAATAAAATAAAAGTCTCCTGTAATCTATTTCCTTATAATATTAAACAGGAAGATTAAACAAATCAACTTTCAATTTCTAACAGAGTTTCCGCAAAATTATGTGTTTGAACTATTTTAACATACTTTAATTTGCAACATCATATTGTTGTTAACAAAGTCAGTCATTATACATTGCGTGTCGTCATCAAGATCTCAAGTAATAATACATATCACCTGTGAAATGGCGAACTGGGATCAAATTTTGCTTTACTTATTTAATATACGTAGAAACCAATGCCAAATCCCAAGATACACGGAAAACAATAATCATGAAAATTTACCTGATTCTGTTGGACCGTGTTTTGAAAATGTGTGAGAAAATGTCCACAATACACTAAAAGAGTATGTTTGGGAGACTTGTTTACAGTTCATTGTTACACGGAACTATCGTATATTACACTTTTGTATTCAGCTATTTCTATATTTAATGACCACTTATCAAAAATGGAATACACCTTACCGTTACTGCATGTATAAATTAAGCATATGTCATTATCCGTATCATGCAGTTAACAGTTTTTCCTCTAATTCTGGCCTGTCGCACTTATTGAGGTTAAAAGGCTATTAAATTCCATTCTGGTATGATATAACTATGGGGGTATTGACGGTGAAAGAAAGTGAAGGAATGATTCTATATGTGTTTTTCTCTCTCTCTCTCTCTCTCTCTCTCTCCGAATTATTAAAACATCTATTATTTCAGCAATCAAAACCGGCCGGCAGAGTTACTCCAGGGACAAAAAACTTTCCGATTATAAAAAAAACGTTATCTGAGACTGACATCAGCTATATGGACAATATTTTATTGATACCATATTTGTTATGTTTTGGTGGAATTATCAACGGGTTTGCAACTAGAGTAACACGACGGTTGCCACTAGTGGATCAGGAACTGCTTACCCTTCCGGAACACCTGAGTTCACCCCTTATTTTTCATATGGAACAAGACATTAGATATACCGATGCAGTTATATACACTAGAAGATTATATTTCATGAACAGTGCTTACTTCCCTTTGGAATCTTCAAAAATTTTCTTATGTCAGGTTGGAAAGTCAAAGGCATCAAGATATTACACATAGATTTACATTTATAAGTATTTTATTCAGAATATAATACATGACATATATACAAAACACAAAATAATTAAAATATGTTTTCAATGTTTGTTGTATTGAAAATAGTTGGCTTCTGACTTAAACGTTGTACATCTAGGACTTTTAACATCATAACTGCTAGATTTATTTGGTTGTGGAGCAGGATATTTCTTCATTACCGTCAATCCATATTTAGAACCAATGTTATTTCTGTTAGGACTAGAGTTGTCTCCTCCTAGATACATAGAGTCCCCGTATGTTGTGTTGTTATATCGTTTATCTTCTATTTCTGTCATTTCGTCTGTGTTTGAATCCGATACTTTTCTGATATTGATGAAATCTGGCTTGGTCACTGCTGTGGGTACTTCGTTTACAAACTCCGCAGTATGAAAGAAGTCATTGCTACAGAAAACTACGGAGGTATTATCAGACTTGATATGGATATCCTTTCTGGTCTTGTACAACAATCTACATAAATGAACAAAAAAATGGAGACAATTAATATACAATCCCATGCATGAAATAACTCCAAATTATTGTTGTGAACTTTCTATTGATATGTAGCAACATACTGGTGGCATCTACATATAGCATACATCTCTTACAAAGCTTGTTGTTTATATCAGGATTTCCTTGATAGAGGTTTCTGCTACAAGTATGGTGTCATCACTTCTGAAGTAACAACATACTGGTGGCATCTACATATAGCATACATCTCTTACAAAGCTTGTTTATATCAGGATTTCCTTGATAGAGGTTTCTGCTACAAGTATGGTGTCATCACTTATGAAGTAACAACATACTAGTGGCGTCTACATATGGCATACATCTCTTACAAAGCTTGTTGTTTATATCAGGATTTCCTTGATAGAGGTTTCTGCTACAAGTATGGTGTCATCACTTCTGAAGTAACAACATACTAGTGGCATCTACATATGGCATACATCTCTTACAAAGCTTGTTTATATTAGGATTTCCTTGATAGAGGTTTCTGCTACAAGTATGGTGTCATCATTTCTGAAGTAACAACATACTAGTGGCATCTACATATGGCATACATCTCTTACAAAGCTTGTTTATATCAGGATTTCCTTGATACGAGGTTTCTGCTACAAGTATGGTGTCATCATTTCTGAAGTTTTACGGTTGCTACCATTACTCAAACTTGGCGAGTTATTATGTAGTTTTGAATTGTGTAACATCTTTTAAATGTACTTAATAAAAGTTACAACAGCAATGCTTTATTAATCTCGCCACTGTTTATTGAAATATCAGTATCAACCCGTGAGCTGTGTATGTGTTGAATCTTATTCTCAATTTTCTATGAACCTCATTTTGAACGTATCTTAGTATATATATATATATTATTTTTCATTATTACAAAATGTAGAACGAATGCAAAATACAAAAAATGAATCACCATCAGGAAAAAACTATAAATCTTAAGATAATAAGAAAGGAGTTGTGTTTCCATGAACTTGAAGAAAAAGTCATTTTAAATGTTAGGTAAAAAGCTAAAACAGAAGGCTTTCAAATTCAAATTCAAATTCAAATAGTTTATTGATAGTAAACCATACATTGGCGTGCATCAAGACAATTGATTACATTACATAAATATGGACAAGTCAAGGATTTATATAGTACTACATGTATATAAATCCTTGGATAAGTAAAAGATATGCATATAATAATGATATGAAGTATATTAAATTATTCACAGGGACCCGATGTCTAGGGTCAATGGGAAGCACCACCACCGACGGAAAGAACCACGTTCTTCCCATCGATAGTGGTACCCCCACTGAACCCAAACGCCGAATTTCTGTGAACTATGCGTTACGCATATTGTTTGCTTCTTTTAAAAATTTGCAAATTTGTTTTGTTACTGCTTACATTCTGATACATACATGTAATATACTTAGTGTAAAGGTATGAATACTNGAGGTTTCTGCTACAAGTATGGTGTCATCATTTCTGAAGTTTTACGGTTGCTACCATTACTCAAACTTGGCGAGTTATTATGTAGCTTTGAATTGGGTAACATCTTTTAAATGTACTTAATAAAAGTTACAACAGTAATGCTTTATTAATCTCGCCACTGTTTATTGAAATATCAGTATCAACCCGTGAGCTGTGTATGTGTTGAATCTTATTCTTAATTTTCTATGAACCTCATTTTGAATGTATCTTAATATATATATATATTATTTTTTATTATTACAAAATGTAGAACGAATGCAAAATACAAAAAACGAATCACCATCTGGCATCAGGAAAAACTATAAATTTTAAGATAATAAGAAAGGAGTTGTGTTTCCGTGAACTTGAAGAAAAAATCATTTAGATGTTAGGTAAAAAGCTAAAACAGAAGGTTTTCAAATTCAAATAGTTTATTGATAGTAAACCATACATTGATTGGCGTGCATCATGACAATACAATATAATTATAATACATTACATAAATATGTATAAGTCAAGGATTTATATAGTACTACATGTATATAAATCCTTGGATAAGTAAAAGATATGGATATAATAATGATATGAAGTATATTAAATTATTCACAGGGACCCGATGTCTAGGGTCTTCTATGGGAAGCACCACCACCGACGGAAAGAACCACGTTCTTCCCATTGATAGTGGTACTCCCACCGAACCTAAACGCCGAATTCATGTGAACTATGCGTTACGCATATTGTTTGCTTCTTTTAAAAATTTGCAAATTTGTTTTGTTACTGCTTACATTCTGATACATACATGTAATATACTTAGTGTAAAGGTATGAATACTTTGACGTTTTGGATTAAGTTGTGTCAGGTGTATTATTATGAAGACGTTACCTGATAATCAGAATACAAATGATGATAACAGCTACAGCAAACAAAGATATTGTAACACCTAGAGCAATTGTTGAGTCAGGTTTATCTGTAAAACAACATTGTTATTTTGTATTTCACTGATTTAAAGAAATTCCTTTCTAACTATTGTAGCTGGAAAAAAATCCAAATTTCCTGAATCTTACGTTATACAGTGATATTACTCTTATCATGATGTATAAGATTCGTTTTAAATATAATATATATGCCGGGTCAAACAAATATAAACTTCCAATCCATGATGTTAGGTTCGTCTTTACCTCCAGATGTTTGTAGGAGGACTCGTGTCTTATTTACGTTATAGTGTTTGTTTGTGTAAGTGGTGTCCCACATATATTGTGTTGTGTTTTTGTTTTGTTTGTGTAAGTGGTGTCCCACATATATTGTGTTGTGTTTTTGTTTTGTTTGTCTTCGCCTTGTGTACCCTATGTTGCAAGTTTCTCTATGGATTGTCCATTTTTTATTATCCCTCCTGTATTCTCTGGCGTTTATATATTGTTGTGAATACTTTTTTTTTTGTGGTTTGAAGGACTTGTATTTTAAGCCTTTCAAAATCAGAGACCAAATAAGAAACATGTTTTAATATTTTTTGTACAATATATTGCTGACAAATCGTTAAGCGTATAATCGTGGTTTCCTCCATCTAAATTTGTATAAATTTTGTATTTACAAATTAAGTTTTTTTTGTTTAATATTTATTATGGGTTGTTCCTTTATATATATATATATTTTTTTTTAAATACGATAATTAATCACTAATATGAATCACTGATTGATAGTTATTTATCGATGTACGTTAAAAGACGTTTAGACATTTAATGTATATTTTAACAGATGTACATAAATTAATATATAACAGCCATAAATTTGTTAATTAAAAAGTTTTTATTTTAATAAAATTATATATATTGAGCACAACGCAGATTTATATGTTGTTGGTTTTGGGGGGAGGGGGGATTGACGTGAAATGAGATCTTTGTTAAATTTGCTGGCATTATTTACTCACTAAAATCGCGTAATGTATTATCCACCGAATGGTAATGAATCCACAGTATTTGAATGCAGATTTCAGTTTGCAGGAATTCCCAAATCTTGACGAATAAGGGTTGTTTACCTGAATCTTTCTGTTCCCCCTCATCGACCACAATGGTTGTTTTGGAATCTGTATAATCTACAATACAAAACATGCTGAACTATAAATGTATTTACGATTTTTCTAACTTTTCAATTTGGAGTTGTTTTTACCTTTTCAGAATAATTTGAAAAACACATCATATTAATGGTCTTGTTAGGTTAGGGTTATGGTGTTTAACGCCACTTTCAACAATATTTGAACTATATCGTGTCGATTAGTTTAATTCGTGGAAAAAACCGGAGTACCCGGAGAATACCACCGACCTGTCGCAAGTCACTGACAAACTTTATCACATAATGTTGTACCGCGTACACCTCATCATGAACGGGGTTCGAACTCACAACTTTAGTGGTGATAGGCACTGATTGTAAATCCAACTACCATACGATCACGACCATGACGGCCCCTTGTAATGGTCTGTGTGAAATCCCTGTTCATATACATTTGATGACTCAAATAAAAATTATGTAAATCTGCATGGACACCGTGGTATTTTTTGTTTTACAATTTATAACAACTTTTTGATTAGCCATTAAAGTCAGTCGAAGAGATTAAATAAAGTTTTATAGGACATGAAGAAAGCGATATAAATATATTAAATTGGACAAATTCTTTATTAGCCATAGTAGGGTCTACATGGGGGCATAGATACAAGATACGAGCAGTGGACATCGATTTCGACAATATTTGGAACCCAATGTTTAAATATCATCTGTTTCTCATTTTATATAATATACAAAAGTATTAATACTTTCTAAATAACTGTGTTCTTCGCTTAAAATATTTTTACAAGAGGATACCTGAATGTGGAACTTTCAAACTGAATGTTGTAAAACTGTCTTGTAAAGTATGATTTACATTTGTTGGCATCAATGCGACACTAGGTATCATACTGAAAGTATTTAACGAGCTATTAAGAGGATGTACAGTTTGGAGCACAGTCGTTGCCCGCGTGAATTCCGTACCAGTTGTCGAAATAGTGGTATCAAGACTGCTGTAAAGTTGTTTATGTTCTGGTGAGGTTTCCAATCCAGTTGTGTAAAAGTTGAACTTTCCATTTGAAAGAGGATCGACTTTATTGGAAAACAATCCTGAATGGTCAGGCAACCCCTGGGTATAACCCGTAAATGTGGATGTGGTTGGATGTATGTGTGATATATGTTCACCTGTTGTACTGCTAGTGATATACGTTTGGCGGATCTTGTCTGGAAAGATAAAACAACAATCATTAGACTTCTATAAAATAGTAGTATCACTTATATTGGTGTCTTTACAGTAGTAAGACGTAACATCCGATCAGCCTGATCGGGAGACATGCACATTAAAATGTTATTATTTATAGTAAAGTGGGCTGGGAGTTGCTGATAAACAACAGCTGATAATGGTAAACATAAGCACAATGACATGGATGAGAACTCTTACGTGAATATATAAACACAACATCAAACACATAAAATTGGATTTCTAAATTTTCATACTTAAAATGTTATGTATATTTTTGTCTTACAATATTGGGGGTTAAAGTACTACAATTACTTTATAAGTACACTACATGTTTGGTGTAAGCATTTCACTAGCCAACAAGATTGTTCAATACGAACGTCCTCTTCACATATAATATAGCGAAATCTATTAAATTATTCTTTTTATGGAGTAGGATTGTGAACATATAACTGTAAAACCTGGTCTACTACCAACATATATATTCTTAGCTACAGACAGTTATCAATGATAATTTACAGACTCTGCTATTGCAATATCCATTGTTTTGTTTTGTTTTTTGTTTGTTTATTTTTATATACATGAATATATAACGCAACACTGGAACAATATATATATATATAAGCTTATACTACAATCTTACCTTTACGTTTCATCACAATGATAACTCTATCAATACAAGTATCGTTTCTTTTAAAATTTAGAATGTACGCATCTCCAGGGATAAGGACAGTATCAGTAATATTTAGATGAAAGGCTCGTCTTTTACAAGTGGTAAGATTATAATCCAGACCAGAGATACAATCATGCAGCATGACTTCAGTACAACAGTTGGAAGGCTGCTTCATTACAATGATGGTTAACGTATCCAATGATGACGCATTTACAAATTTGATATTGTTAATATCGTCCCTACTCATATTGACCGGTGAATAAGTTTGATATAGTTCACCTGCAAAAGATAATATGCTTGTTTCAATCAATTCGTAATACAGTAAAACATGTCTTACGCGAACCCCGAATAAACTGGAATTCTGTATAAGCCGAACTTTATAAATATAGTTCCATTGTAGGACCGAACATAATGTCATCTACAATATACAATGCATATGTACAATCGTAGCTATTTAAGTATCACATTAACATTATTTTAATGTTAAAATGTCTTATGGTATAAAGCAATTTGTCGTCAAAGAAATTAATTCCATTGTAGATTTATAAAGATGACTCAGAACCATAATGACAAAATTGTTAGATGCCTGGTTCACAACCCTGTTTCGTACATCATCCAATCAGGAATGCCTGTGATCCATGCTGGCTATAAGGGATTTTCGCTCAGAATGAAATGGGAAACATTTTGAAGATCGTCCATTGAACCAGTGAATTTGTTGCAGATGGTGTGAAACATAATGTGTTAAGAGACGACAGATGAAAAATGATCGTAACGTGTAAATCACATTTATCCAAAAGATTACACATACGAACATTACTGTATATGAATGATTAG
Organism: Gigantidas platifrons; assembly: GCA_002080005.1. Classification (NCBI taxonomy): domain Eukaryota; kingdom Metazoa; phylum Mollusca; class Bivalvia; order Mytilida; family Modiolidae; genus Gigantidas; species Gigantidas platifrons. The sequence goes on along the minus strand of MJUT01054173.1, from coordinate 140,800 downwards.
AGTGCCGAAATCTACAATGTTTTGGCAATGTTGTAATGAGAAAAGTATGAAATAGTATCTACAGCTTTTATTACTAGTTTCTATAAAGTCAACTATCAGAATATGAACTGTTTACTTACCGTTTTGACATCTATTATCATTTACATCGCTTGGACTTTTTATTATGGTACCAAAAGTGCCTATAAGAATAACACGTTTGTATATAAAAGTCAATACTTTAACAGTACGTTAAATCAACGTTAGATAAACCCGATGTGAAATCAAGACTGAACAATAAAGAGAAACTGACAACTTTGGGCACGCAATACACAGAAGAAAAACAATCACGACACAGAAAAGTCAAGAGATGAGGAACAAGGAACCCACCAAAAAAAAGAAGGAAAATGATACCTGGTGCACGTGAAGGGTAAGTGAATGCTTCTTATAAATTAGATATCTACGTTTTTATTACCACCAAGAGTGTGCTTCTGGTTTATAATGTACAAATGTACTTCTTACTTCCAGATAGACTCGACCATTCAGTGTGCTTCTGGTTTATAATGTACAAATGTACTTCTTACTTCCAGATAGACTCGACCATTCAGTGTGCTTCTGGTTTATAATTTACAAATGTATTTCTTACTTCCAGATAGACTCGACCATTCAGTGTGCTTCTGGTTTATAATGTACAAATGTACTTCTTACTTCCAGATAGACTCGGCCATTCAATGCGCTTCTGGTTTATAATGTACAAATGTACTTCTTACTTCCAGATAGACTCGACCAGTCTGTGCTTCTGGTTTATAATGTACAAATGTACTTTTTACTTCCAGATAGACTCGACCATTCATTGTGCTTCTGGTTTATAATGTACAAATGTACTTCTTACTTCCAGATAGACTCGACCATTCAGTGTGCTTCTGGTTTATAATGTACAAATGTACTTCTTACTTCCAGATAGATTCGACCATTCAGTGTGCTTCTGGTTTATAATGTACAAATGTTCTTCTTACTTCCAGATAGACTCGACCAGTCAGTGTGCTTCTGGTTTATAATGTACAAATGTACTTTTTACTTCCAGATAGACTCGACCATTCA
>MJUT01054173.1:80699-100559 GCA_002080005.1 Gigantidas platifrons | reverse complement strand
TATTTGCGGACGTCTTTCTCGTTAGCATCACAATCTGATGAGACAGGGTCGGGGGTACTTGTACGTCTTGTGAGCCAGAGTCAATCATATTTTCAGTTTCTTTTCTCACGGAATCGTCAGGATCGAAATTGTTATTTCCATCTCGACCAACAAACGAAAACAAAATCTTTTTGCCAGGTAAAACAGGCAGACGCTGCTTTTTTTCGGAGGCATTTTTCTAAGAAATTCAACTAAATACCGACAAACAATAACTCGCAGACTCGTACTTTCAGAAATATAATTTTTCGTTAAAATAAAATTTGATATTGAATTTTGGGATGATTTTATACAAATTTTCATTCACTTGATTCATATTTGACAAAAATCAAATTTACAAACATTTATTTGGAGTAACATTTGAAAAAAAGTCACATCATTTGTTGTTATTCTTTCCCGGTATTTAGACATTTCATAATTATATTTACTTCAGCGTTAAGCAAAGTAAAAACCACGAGACAGTCCGATAAATATATAAATAGGCAAAACATTCTCAATGATCCGATTTCGACACGATTATGCATAATTCAGTGGGGTTCACTGTTTTTCAAGGGGTTCACTGGAATTCGGTGTACCGCACGACTGATGACTATCGTTCCATGGATACCGAACCTTGCAAAATTATTGTGCGCCACACGGGCGCTTACATTTTACTTTCACTGCGCCATTTTTCAGCTTAATGCGCAAATTGCGCATGGCGCTGGACTTTCCCGATCACTGATTAATTGAATATGTGGATGTAAAACTTCTATAGGATCATGTCACGAAAGCCCTCTCATATATAGACGGTACTGACGTCTCTGGGCGTATATTATAAAAGGCTTTTCATAGCAAAAGTTTTACATACACTGTAATTTCAGTGGTGTCCTATTAACATCTTGGCTATACTAAATAAAAATTAATTAAATACCGAAACATATATATCTACAAAATAAAGGAGTGAAATAAAGAGATCAATGTCCGATGAAACGTTCGATTTATAGAACTATCAAGATCAAACAAAAAAGATGCCGTATGGTAGTTGGATTTACAACTACTTTTGCACACAATTACTGTCGGTGTTACACCGGTTTCCTCCACCAATAAGACTGACCGCCACGATATAACTGAAATAGTGTTGAAAGTGGCGTTAAGCAGTTTAACCCTAATCCTAACCCATAGCATGTACGTTTTTTTTTTGTAAATTATTGTTGTAAAAATTTTGTATTGCCATCTATATTATAAATATACATCTATAATACAATGGTAATACATATGTAACCATCAAATGATCAGATAAAATTGAAGAACAAATATTGCATTTAAAAAAATTGAATGAATTCAAGTTCAAGTGGAAGATAATGTCATAAATTCGGAAACTGGAGACTCGCTGCTTGTTATGTCAGTTTCATATCCAACTGGTAGATAAATTAATTCACAACCACGTGTGTTTTTAAATGAAAAACAGTTTGTAGATTTCACAACTTTAATGTTCAAGTCCATTTAACCATGCAAGCGAAACCTCTTATACAGAAGCAATGGAGCGGACCACGATAATTACATTTAAAGTATATCTTCGTGAAGGGAATACGATCATAAATAAAATCTCTCAATCATTAAATCTACCCTTTTATGAAAGTCTTTATTATTTATTTGCATAGATTAAACCATGAATTTGAGTCATTCTAAAGTTCCACCCTTCTGTAACACCACAAAACATTTATACACTAAAAAATGGAGTAGTAGAATGACCGATAGTGGAACATTGTTGTAACTATGGTAAAATAACTTCATTTATCATTATCTGTTTAATTGGAGAAAAGTTTCACGGATTTAACTTTGGGATGTATCTTTCTTCCAGTGAAGAACTCAAAGCCGGTCTATCAGAAAACAACAACGTTCCCGACAAAAAAGGACATATTGAACAAGATGGCCCACCAGACGACATTCGGGGATTCTTTGGCCATCCATTGGCGGCTGCGACGACCTCTGTTAATGGAGAAGATACACAAGCATCAGCGGCTGCCCTTCTACATGAGTACATCAATCTTCCCGCCTTAGATAAAAGTGGACTGAAAATAGGAGAAAAGCTTCATTTATTACAAGAACTCATCAGGTTAGTAAGTTCTTATCTTAAGAAATCAAACCGACATTACTGTAGTATAACTCCACCAATAAAACTGACCGCCACGATATAACTGAAATATTGTTGAGAGTGGCGTTAAACACCACAACCCTAACTCCTATTGTATAAAGTTTGATATAAACTGTGAAATACCCTCAAATAACTGGTGGTCATTTTAATGTGTAACATTTTATTGTTAGTTTCTGTCCAGATATGGCCTATAAGTTCCTTATTTATTGATTATTTATTTGTGGTCCATTCAAATTTAAAATGAACGGATATCGTTAAGTTGTCCACCATCGACAGGTTGCACTGATTTAGATGTAAATAACACTCATCTTGACCCTTCTGTTGAAGCGAGTTTGAATAACAATCAAAGTAATATTTATAGGTTTACTGTTGCACACGATTTCATGATTGATGTTTACAACACTCGGACACTTTGTAATTTGTGTGATTGTATCTGAAACGCAGTGAATATATAATTTATTATATTTTTAAATTGGAAAAGTTTAATATTATCATATAGTAAGAATATTATAATGACTAAAAGATGGCGGACGTGTGATTTTTAATATAGATCATCACCACCACGTTATCCCTCCATTACCGTCGTTTCATAGTATTTATCGATATCATTTTGAAAAGAAACTTTTAAGTATGCAGTGATTGTCATCAGTTCCACCAATATCAACAAAACGTACAATCACCTCTCATAATAATTAAGCTCATCTGAGAACGCAAAAAGACCACGACGTCTGAAGTTTGAAGTTGGAAATACATGTTCTGGCTTGGGACAGACACAAAAAATGTGGCGGAGTTAAACAGGTTAATGGGATTAATCCCCCCCCCTCTTGATAACTAGATCTCCAACAGCAATACATATCATTTCATCACCTTCTTACCTTCTTAACATCCACATCATATCGTAACAGATCTGGTTTAATCATATCGCCATCTCATCACTGATGATTGTCCTATTAATAAATGGTTTTTACCATAATTATTTCATAAAATTGTTTAAAAATGAAATATTATATACATGTAATATCTGTACATATGTAATGTGTAGAAAGGTAGACAGTGTCCGTATTGACCCAACTTAAGTTTCTTAATGACTAACACTACTATTTAAGTTTAAAATGTCTGTTGTCTGTTATTTTTTCACTTAAAATAACATTGTAAGAATAATATTGCCCACCTGTAACCCTTCCATGACCTGTTATATATAATATAGATCTAAAACAGGATAACGAAGATCTCATAAAGTTTTCGTTATATTATCAAAAAAGATCAAAGGTTTTCATGAAATTGACAGTCTTATTATAAATGTCTTAATATGGTTAATTATGACTATTTTATAGTGGCCATGTAGTAATTTGATTAGCACAATTTTAATAGAATATAATTTTCAATTAAATTAAATTAAAATAAAAAATGAAAAAGGAATTTATCTAGACTGAATACACTAAGAATATGAAAATAGGAGTTTGATATGAAACATGATAGCGGTGTTCCATTCTTGAATTCATTTTATGTTAGATACTCATATTATCTTCTATTGTGTTCGTCATTGTATACATGTGTACTGTACATATCTGCCTCTTGTAGCAGTGTAAGCTGCCAAAGTGTTCAATAAAATCTTGAAATCTTGAATCTTGAAAGAAAATAGGAAATAAAACAGTCAACATTTCAACCCTTTCAGGTTCATGCGAAGTATGACTGTAATTGATATTCTAAACAACCAAATATATTTTTAGCTTTTACACATAGACCAGAATATAATACTTTCCCATAAATCTTCACCTCTCACATCGTCGCTAGCCGACCCGCCTCCACTACTGCCGGGAAGAGGAGAGAAGAGGAGGCGGAGTGTAACCTTTGGCTAGCGTGGGTGCACCTCTTATTGTGTTCTATTGTTATCGTCCTAATAAAATCATAGTTTACTTATACAATATATATATTTACGATGCTATGCATTTTTTCACAACTGTTTTACGAACTATGTAAGTTTAACACCACTTTCAACAATAGTTCATTTATATGGTGTCCGTCAGTTTTGTTGGTGGAGAAACAAACTGTAGTAAAACTGGTATCTCGTCATGATATAACTTTGGGTTAAACAACAATCATACACTCACTTAATAGTATTTTTAAGATATCATATTTTCAAATGAACATTTCTTACCCTAAGTAATAATCCGTTAATTATTTAGGTAACTGTAAGAAAAATTAGTTCATATTTCCACTATGATATATATTTAAGGTTACATAAATATAATCCTCTTATATGTTCTTCAATACCTTCTTATTAATCTTCTTTATGTATAATCCAAGGTTACACATTTCCTCGTTTAAAAGCTCATTGGAATAATTTTACCATGGGATAATTCTCTGTAGTAAATATAGTCAATCATATGGTAACATCGGCTTACATGTACCAGCCTTCTACTCTTAATAAGACAATCGTTTGGTAACAACAACTTATATGTACCATGTACGGTCCTGGACTCTAAGAGTGGAGTGACCGTCATGGTCGTGATCGTATGGTGGTTGGATTTACAACTACCTATGCAATCAATTCCTATCACCACTGATGTTGTGAGTTCGAATCTCGATCAGAGCGAGGTGTACAATATTGTGATACAGTTTATCAGTGACTTGCGACAGGTCGGTGGTTTTCTCCGGGTCCCCCGGTTTCCTCTACGATATAACTGAAATATTGTTGAAAGTGGAATTAAACACCATCAAACAAACTAAGAGTAAATGATCGGCACATGTAAGCTGCTGTTATCATATTATTGTCATGTGCGACACTCTACTCTAATAAGAGTAAACGACCGTCACATGTGGTTACTGTTGCTATAAGATTGGATATGGACATGAACACGTTAAATAACGGGGGACAAAAATGATGAATATAATAGTTTACACAGAAAGGTAAAAATGAGGAGGCGGTAATTCTATGCCACGAGCGTCAGTGCATGCAGCAGTACAAATAGTAACTGTGAGATCCCATACATACATTTAAATTATTTCCATTTTATTTAAAATAGTTAATTAAATATTGAAAAAATGTATGCATCAGTGGCAATTTTCATGCAAAATATACTACAAAAGTAGGAATATATCTGAGCCCATTTTCGTGTAAGATATAATATAAAAGTAGGGATACATCTGAACCAATTGACATGTAAAATATAATATAAAAGTAGGGATACAGCGGAACCAATGTCATGTAAGATATAATATAAAAGAAGGGATATATCTGAACCAATTGACATGTAAAATATAATATAAAAGTAGGGATACAGCGGAACCAATGTCATGTAAGATATAATATAAAAGTAGGGATACAGCGGAACCAATGTCATGTAAGATATAATATAAAAGTAGGGATACAGCGGAACCAATGTCATGTAAGATACAATATAAAAGTAGGGATACAGCGGAACCAATGTCATGTAAGATATAATATAAAAGTAGGGATACAGCAGAACCAATGTCATGTAAGATACAATATAAAAGTAGGGATACAGCTGAACCAATGTCATGTAGATACAATATAAAAGTAGGGATACAGCTGAACCAATGTCATGTAAGATACAATATAAAAGTAGGGATACAGCTGAACCAATGTCATGTAAGATACAATATAAAAGTAGGGATACAGATGAACCAATGTCATGTAAGATACTATATAAAAATAGGGATACAGCTGAACCAATGTCATGTAAGATACAATATAAAAGAAGGGATACAGCTGAACCAATGTCATGTAAGATACAGTATAAAAGTAGGGATACAGCTGAACCAATGTCATGTAAGATACAATATAAAAGTAGGGATACAGCTGAACCAAGGTCATGTAAGATACAATATAAAAGTAGGGATACAGCTGAACCAATGTCATGTAAGATACAATATAAAAGTAGGGATACAGCGGAACCAATTCTCATTTAAGATACAATATAAAAGTAGGGATACATTTACATCTGAACCAATTGTCATGTAAAATATAATATAAAAGTAGGGATACAGCTGAACCAATGTCATGTAAGATACAATATGAAAGTAGGGATACAGCGGAACCAATTATCATGTAAGATACAATATAAAAGTAGGGATACATTTACATCTGAACCAATTGTCATGTAAAATATAATATAAAAGTAGGGATACAGCTGAACCAATGTCATGCAAGATATAATATAAAAGTAGGGATACATTTACATCTGAATCAATTGTCATGTGAAATATAATATAAAAGTAGGGATACAGCGGAACCAATTCTCATGTAAGATACAATATAAAAGTAGGGATACAGCGGAACCAATTCTCATGTAAGATACAATATAAAAGTAGGGATACAGCGGAACCAATTCTCATGTAAGATACAATATAAAAGTAGGGATACAGCGGAACCAATTCTCATGAAAGATACAATAAAAAAATAGGCATACATCTGAACCAATTTTTATGTAAGATACAATATAAAAATATGAATACATTTGAGGAAATTCTCATGTAAGATACAAACGAAAAGTAATAATACACATATGAGACAATTATCCTCTAAAATGATATAAATATAGGAAAGTATCATGTAAATTGAAGCCTGCGTATTAGCTTCACCATGTACATGTATATTTCAAAATTGTAGTCTTAGTTTAAACATATTTTAGTAATTAATAAATATAGTACAATGACATAAATTGTAATATGATACAATACAAATAATTAAAGGGATTCGAAAACAAGTTTTAAAAAAAACTTATATTAATTCGTTTCCCTGTAGTCTTCATTTATGAGTTGAATACGATATTTGCTTCCGCTTTCAAGTTTGCACCTATTATTCAATGATTTGTATATTAGCTTGCTGTTTTGATTAAATCTAAATATATGTTTTAAATAGAAAAAAAAAAGTTTTTTCCCATCTTGAAAAGTATGTTTTCAATAAATATTATTCAATACAATAAAAAAAAGTGCCGTGAATTAATTCAAAGCTCTGACAAGTTAGTAGTAAAGTTTTGAATGATGGTTTTACAATGTGTATTGGAAATCAATAAATAACTATTTACTCTCAATTAAAACTGGTGAAGGATGATCTGAGACATAGGTAAACTTAACGACTATTTCTTCACGTTAGGTATGTAGACTTTTATACTATCAACCTGTAATCTTGTGTCTTCTTGCGTGCTACACATGAGAGTCTCTACTTTTAGGGTTACAAATGGTCACGAAATTCATTATTTTCGTTTCTGATTTAAATATCCGATAATTGAGGGAATTTATACATATTTTTTACGACCGGTAATCGTAAAGAATTTTTTTCATACCATTAATATACACCCGATAATTATACATTTGTGTCTAGAGATAGGTAGAGCGTAACTGTGAACAATAAAGATCATTGTGAATATTTTCGTAAATATTTCCATTTGGATGTCTTGTTAGCCTGGATTTTAGCTGACAGGATTGATCGACGAGAATTTTGTAAAGTGCATTAAAATATTAATGAATTTGTTTTGTCACCCGGCATTATTTTCAAAAAATCATTTATATGAAACTTTGAACGTTGCATTCAACAAGTGACATGTGTGCTTGAGTTTGCTACCAGAAAGCGGACATTATTTGGACTATCTCTTTTCTTCAGGGATAAGAAAGATGATTTACAAGGAAGCTATGGATCCAGTGATTATATGAGTGTTCTGCAATCTGAAGTTGACAAGTTCTTCAACCAAGAAATGCAGTCAAAATCAAAAGAAACAGATCTTGTGCCCAGAAGCCAGGTTAGATAATTATGATTTTAATTGATTTTAATTATTTTCCATGGACTAACACACACTGACGGTGACCTTATTTTGTGCAAAAATCAAATAATTGATACCTTCTAGTCAACATTTAAACAGTAAAAATGAGTATATTTATAATGTAAACTTGATCTGATAGTAGTCTAGAAAGATGTAACATAATTAGTACAGTTTAATTAGCCTTAAGATCAGTGTTAATTAAGTTACAGTAAGCCATTTTCAATCATATCAGATTAACATGTCATTGATCAGATTGTTAAGACATGGGTTTCTTTTGAAGATATTAGAAAACATATTTATAATTATTTTTTGACAAGAAAAATTACATATTGACATGCTATTGTATTTTAATTTATGATTATATGTTGTAAGATGGGTTACTTTGATATCAGAGTGTCATGGTATTGTTTAGAATGATGAAAAAAGGCATTAATTTAATGAAGAAATCTTCACGAAACTCAATCTAATGGAAATAAAATCCCTTATCCTTTCATATTCATACCATACCTCAGTATCATAATCTATTATGCTTAATAGTAAAAAAAAAAAAGCAAAAAAAAAGCATGATATATAACATAGCATACCATTCCATTTTAAAACATAGAAATATATGTTAAGGTCTGCTTTTATATTCAATAATTTGAGGTGAGTGGTAGTTTTATAGGTTTTATTGATGATATTGTCAGAATTGTTGACCACCATTGTTTAAACTTTATTTACATAAGCTTAAAATTACATCTACAGATAAAAAGCAGGAAATTTTTATTCAAATTCCAGTCAAACAAATTCCATTGTATTGTCATGCCAACCACATATTTTCTCACATCAATTACACCTATAGGTAGTCTTTATACATGTGTATTCATGTTTTATATACAACCCTAAAAAAATAAAGTATTTAATTATTTACAAAAAAAAAATGTTTTTTTTTAGTAAATGAAAGATAAAACGGAAAAAATGTCAAGTTACATTCAAAATAGAAAGAATATATTTAAACCCTACATCATAAATATGTGTCTTGACCCTTTTGAAAGTGTACACATATGTCAGACAGTTAATGTAATAAAAAAAAATAACGAGTCATCACTTTCAAAAGTCACATTATATCAAATTTCAGTTATACAATTTCAACTGTTAAAAAGATATTCATTACTGATGGATGTACTAGACCTACGTGAACTCAGGTTAAAAAAAAGTTACATTATATTGTATAGGGTTGTCGTTCCTGACACAATACATTTTTACTGTTTCATCAACTATGTGAAAATAATTTACATAAAAGTGCTATGTCATTTCTTTTCTTACCACCACAACTTTATATCACTTACAAGTATGTATATATATTTGTTTATAAATAGACAATATATCTACATTGTCGGCAAATATAAAATTTAGTTGTACGAGTTTTGAAAACAGCGAGCGTTAGCGAGCTTTTGTTTCCTGTTTTGAGGCAGTACAAATAAATAGTTTAATTCTCGACAATGTAGATATATTGTTTTTAAACTGCAATGTCATGGAAGCAAAGAAAAAAAAAAAAAAAAACAAGTTGAATTTACATACAAAAAAGGAAAATCAATGGACATTTTGGTTGAATTTCTTATTGGGTATCTGCAGAGTGGTCCGTATTCGACCAGTGTGTGCTTCGCTCTGTATAAGATTCAGGGTACCAAGCAACTTAATACCTCTAGTAAACATTTAAAGCAAAGGTTTATACTAAAACGTTTATATAGGCAGTAAATACACTGACTGAAAATATATAGAACATGCATTAAAAGATGACAAAGAAGTCCAAACTGACTTTGATAGAATTATTTGTTACCGATGTAGTTAAGGGAAAATAAGTCCAAAGAGAAATGTATAGAAGGACTTAGTTAGGGTTATTGTTATGGTGTTTAACGCCACTTTCAACAATATTTCAGTTCTACCGTAGCGGTAGAAGAACTTAGTAAAATAAACAACATTAAAACTCATCATATGGTATAACCTTTGTTAAACGAAGATATTAAAAGTGATCATTTTCACATATTTTCTTTCTGATAATGAAAACTATAAATTGTTTGCTATTTTAATAAAGAAACCCGTTATATACTGTATGTTGTGTTATAGACAACTGTTTCTTAAGTTCTTAAATCAATGGACACTTTGTCATATAACAAACATGAGAATTTAAGGTTAAATGAGCGAATGTGTAGTGTGTGTTCGGGTGAAGTTGAGGACGAAGCTCATGTTTTATTACGGTGTCCCCTTTATAGTACTTTTAGAGATCATTTATTTAATATTGCTTGTACTTTTAATGGACATTTTTTGTCTTTTAATGATAATCAGAAACTAGTGTTTTTATTCTCAGATTTTAATATGATAAGGATATGCGCCAAAACCTGTAATTTAATTTTAAATGAAAGAAGAAATGTTTTATATTGTAGATAATGTTGATTTTGTATATATATGTATGTAATATATTGATATAAGATTGTTTTATATATTTGTGCTATAGATACTGTTTTAATTATAGTCTCTTATAATTCTGTAAAGAATGGCTCTCTAATTTATTGTTGTATGATTGTTTTATTTGTGTATTATGACCTGTAATTGAGAGATGAGACTTAAATAAAATATTGAATTGAATTGGAAACTCAATATTAATTACTTTACACGTAAATAATAAATAAAACACGTTAGATCATAAAGGAATTCTAGTATTGTAAATATTAACGGAATATAGTCAAAACTTTAGAACGTTTATCTTTCCCTTTAAGAAACTAATTATTGGTTCAGACCAAGTTCATGATACACGCAGCATATTTTGTATCAGAAAACAAGAACGAAATTCCATACTATATTTTGCAGGTCGGTGATTTTCTCCGAGTATTACGGTTTTCTCCATCAATAAAACTGACCGCCATGATCTAGCTGAAATATTGTTGAAAGTGGCGTTAAACACCATAACACTAAACCGTAACCAATACTTTATTTTATTACCATAGCCATATTTATTAATTGTAAAATTATATGATTAATTTCAGGAATTATCCCATTCTCAGGAAATCGTTGATAAAGTAAATGACAAGTTGGAAAATGGAAATGATATTGTTTTCTCCTCATCAGACGATTTAGTATCGTGTGTTTCATCTAATGCTTCAGATCAGGAATCAATCATATATACAACATCAATAGTGCAATCCCCCATTGATGCATCCCCAAATACACCAACAGACTTAATGGCAAATTGTGATCAAATTCTTCCAAATTATAATGAAGCTATTAAAAGTAAAAACAATTTACACAAAGTACAAAACGAATTTAAAAAAAATAACGAAACAAGACCAACGAAAAAAATTGTTAAAGCACTTTCGGAAAAATTATTGAAAAATAAAGCTAATCAACAAACCGTTACAATGCCCGGGGGCAGTGCATTACCATTGACTAATGAGAATAACGGGACCTCGCCAAGTGCAATTATCCATGACAATAGTGTCTCTGACCCTATGGACAAATCTGAGGAGTTCCGAAACGTCTCAACGGGTATTTTAACGGCACCAACACAAGAATCTTCAGTCACAACTTCACTGACAACGCAAGAAACAACAGCCATGTCTCATCGTTTAGGAGGTGCATCTACAGTGGTGGAAGTGGACCCAGTGACCCTACACATGTCGGTCAGTCATAACAGTTGTTTTCCAGAAGCGTTAGTACCTAATATGCATCATTTAGCTAGTCTGCAGTCTACAACCCAGAGTGTTCCAGAACCTCACAATACAACACCGATGCGGCAGAACTCGTATCCGGCAACTACCAACACTTACTACAACCATAATAACAATTACATGTATCAAACGTCACCGCTAGAAAATCAAATACCAGACAGAGATATGATGTTAGAACGATTTATACAACAGCAGCAGTATTACCAAGAACAGCATCATCTACAACCTCCAGCACATCCACAGACATATCCTTACGCCATGAATATGAAGGAAAACTACACAATGAAGTCTCCCGACAGTGGTTATCACGAACCATGCTTATCTCCTACAGAACAACATAATGTTATGGTATGTACACATTTCTTATTTTATCACATAATTTATTTGGGGATCTATAAATCTAATTTAAGGATACAATACGTGAATTAGTAAGAAAGGATATGGATGTAAATGGACAGGAGAGACTTTCCAACTTTACACTATAACACAAATTAAAGTAATTGAACTGTGCATTTATTGTTGTTTTACACAAGTAATTTTGTTACAAATATTTCTCTGATTTGTGAATTTATGCATAAAGTACGGAATAAACATTGAATATATATTTTTTTAATGTAATTTACTGTTTTAGATTTAATATAAATGATTCACCATGGTATATATAATATTCATCCATAATCATTGTACATATTTAAAATTTTTCTTTAATTTCATGTTTTCGTAGTTGTTCAGATGATTTCAATCAAACACTATTTTAGATAATAATTAGATAATAATTAAGATTTGATTGAGATGACACATATCAAACAACTGATTATTATCAGAAACAAATTTATGAATAAAACCTAATAATTTGATAATTATTTCTGTCTATAAACTAATTTTGATGAAAGTGATATGTTTCAATCTTCTGAGATGATAACAATAGACCTAAGGCATTAATAAGTTAATCCAGAAATGCACGATTTTTATTTCCACGAATTTTGTCTGAACAAAAAGTGTGTTATTTTAGTAACAATACTTCGTCAGAATGATTAGGAAAATGTTAAAAAGCGAGGGAAATTATACAATCTATATTAAAATTATAGACCTTTAAGGAGGAAAACAACTTCCAGGAGACTCAAGTCACAGCAGAGAAGACCGGAAAAAGACGGAAGTCCACACCAGTTGTGTATACCAAACAAAAATGGGCTTCAGATAAAATAACGGGCTTCCATCCAACTATTCCAAAGCTGTAAGTATTTGATATTTACAAATTTGCATTTTTAACTTCAGATTTCTTGTTTAACTTCAGATTTCTCTTGTTTAACTTCAGATTTCTTGTTTAACTTCATAAATACATTTTCATAGTATTCATTTTCTCTTAAAATGAAAGTAGCTGAATGTTCTTTTTAGATAAAAAATTAATTTTGAAATCATGAACATGCATTATACATAGTATAATTTAAAATTCTTATGCAGATAAACATTACACATGTGTTTATTTATTATATTTTTCAGCAAAGTAAATCCAACTGGTTACAGCTATTTCCTTGAGTCTCCAATCTCTACATCAGTAAGACTTGACGAAGATAGAATTACATATGTAAACAAAGGTAAGTAGTATTTGAAAAAAAACCCAAAAAAAAACCAAACAAACAAAATATGCTCCTTTATTTTGAAAATAGAAGAAAATAAATAAAAATACAAACTAAGCTGTAGGGGTTAGTGTTATAGTGTTTACTGGTGCAGAAAACCGGGAGAGGAAACTACCATCATTGACAAACTGTATCACATAATGTTTTATCGAGTACACCTCGCCTGAGCGGGATCCGAACTCATAACGTTAATGGTGATATGCACTGATTGCATATAGGTAGATATAAATCCAACTACCATACGATCACGACCAGACGACCCCAAAATAATATATAGATGATTAATTGTTTTTTTTAATAATATGAAGAATGCAATACTATTTGTTATTTTATTTCAGGGCAGTATTATGCATTGAGCCTAGAATATGCACCAGACAGGATTCCTCCTCCACAAATGGTTAAGGTAAGTACTTTAACTTTGATTGTTTGACATATATTTAAAATACAAATAATTAGGCTGGATAAAGTTATGTTTCTATCAAAGGTTTTGTGTATTCATTTTGATTAAGTTTTATTCCTTTTAGTAGACATATAGGCCATGCTATTTTTATGTTTTGTTTATAAAAAGTCGTACATGTATTAATGTGGCTGTTTTTATTGCTATTTTATTATTATCAGCTTGTTGTATCAATGCCCTAAATAGTCTCTCATTCCTAGAGATATTTTATTATTATCAGCTTGTTGTGTCAATGCCCTAAATAGGCTCTCATTTCTAGAGATATTTTATTATTATCAGCTTGTTGTGTCAAGGTCCTAAATAGGCTCTCATTTCTAGAGATATTTTATTATTATCAGCTTGTTGTATCAAGGCCCTAAATAGGCTCTCATTTCTAGAGATATTTTATTATTATCAGCTTGTTGTATCAAGGCCCTAAATAGGCTCTCATTCCTAGAGCTATTTTATTATTATCAGCTTGTTGTATCAAGGCCCTAAATAGGCTCTCATTTCTAGAGCTATTTTATTATTATCAGCTTGTTGTGTCAAGGCCCTAAATAAGCTCTCATTCCTAGAGATATTTTATTATTATCAGCTTGTTATGTCAAGGCCCTAAATAAGCTCTCATTCCTAGAGATATTTTATTATTATCAGCTTGTTGTGTCAAGGCCCTAAATAAGCTCTCATTTCTAGAGCTATTTTATTATTATCAGCTTGTTGTGTCAAGGCCCTAAATAGACTCATTTCTAGAGCTATTTTATTATTATTATTATCAGCTTGTTGTGTCAAGGCCCTAAATAGGCTCTCATTTCTAGAGCCATTTTATTATTATCAGCTTGTTGTGTCAAGGCCCTAAATAGGCTCCCATTTCTAGAGCCATTTTATTATTATCAGCTTGTTGTGTCAAGGCCCTAAATAGTCTCTCATTTCTAGAGCTATTTTATTATTATCAGCTTGTTGTGGCAAGGCCCTAAATAGGCTCTCATTTCTTGAGCTATTTTATTATTATCAGCTTGTTGTGTCAATGCCTTAAATAGGCTCTCATTTCTAGAGCTATCTTATTATTATCAGCTTGTTGTGTCAAGGCCCTAAATAGGCTCCCATTTCTAGAGCTGTTTTATTATTATCAGCTTGTTGTGTCAAGGCCCTAAATAGGCTCTCATTTCTAGAACTATTTTATTATTATCAGCTTGTTGTGTCAAGGCCCTAAATAGGCTTCCATTTCTAGAGCTGTTTTATTATTATCAGCTTGTTGTGTCAAGGCCCTAAATAGGCTCCCATTTCTAGAGCTATTTTATTATTATCAGCTTGTTGTGTCAAGGCCCTAAATAGGCTCTCATTTCTAGAGCTATTTTATTATTATCAGCTTGTTGTGTCAAGGCCCTAAATAAGGTCTCATTTCTAGAGAGGCAAGGGGTATATCACCACCAGATTTTAACCTTAAATATTTGCTGACTTTTAATTTGAGATCCCTGGTAACTTATATATAAAACTGGACTCAAACAATTTCCAGTATTTTCTGACTGTTGTTAGACCACATATATCCATACATTTATGTCATACCACATCTTGCATATTTATTGTGGAAGGACCTCATGGCCATGATGCAATCAATGCCCACCAACATACAGTTGTTTTGGGTGTAACTTGCACAATAAAGGCATACTCCATACAACTGTATGTGATAAAATGTGTAAGATCCCTAGATGAGTGGAGAGTAACCAAGCATTATCAATGGTGGGTTACCGACGATGGTTTTCTTAATGGAGAGTAACCAAGCATTATCAATGGTGGGTTACCGAGGATGGTTTTCTCAGATACTCCAATTTCTTTCACCAACGAAACTAACTGTCCTGATTAAACTTAAATATCGTTGATAGTGGCATTAAATACCAATATTTTTTTTTACAGTCAGTTATCATGGTAGTGTTTAGAGATGACAAATCGCTAGAAGATGAGAGAAAAGCTTGGGAATTCTGGCATTCACGGCAACACAGCTACAAACAGAGAGTTATAGATATTGGTAAGCAAAATTAATAATAAAAAAAAAAATTAAAGAATATTTTGATCAGAAGCAAAATACAAATACAGAAAGTTTTATTTTTAGTCGGGCATTTAAAAGCAATAAACATAAACTAAATGCATCACTGCTAAAATAGAGCAATACACCTTCATTTTTGTATTATGTATCATGTGACTATTTTAATATATATCTATACATTTAATATACACAAAAAAATGTAATTGGAATCATATTAATATTTCACATTGCCTGATGCAAGAAGAAAATATACCTGAAATTTAAAAAAATGATAATGATAATATTGCCATCATGATTTATGAGAAAATAATAATGTGTGATTTTAATGAGGTGTACCTGATATTAAGGTGTTTGGTCATTGTTTTTACAGATACAAAAGACAGCCAAGGTGTACAAGCCAGTAATATTGATGAGATTGCCTTCAATGCTGTGGCAGTTAAGTGGAATCCCAGAGATTCTAATGTTAAGGTATGCCTTTATAAAAATGCAAGATTTTCAGTTATATTTCACAATTATACTTTCCATGCTTATGCATATGTTAATATTCTTATTTATTTCTGAAAGAAAAACAACTAAAATCATAATTTTTAAGGGAAAAAAAACCTTTGTTTTATTTAGCATCTCTATTTTCCTAGTTAAGAATATTAAAATACTTATTTACTAAAGGAAAAAAACTATATTCTAAAATCACTACTGATGCACATTGTTAAGGAAAATAATATTTTCCAAGTAAGATTAATGGGAACCACATAGTTCAAACATTGCAGGGATTATTTTTCTGTCAACATGAAAAGCTTTATCATTAACCTGGAAAGCTCTTTGATGTTCTCTTTTCTATCACAATAATCTATAACCTTTGGGCCTACAGAATTGACTTTTAGATTTGATATGCCATGGTTTTAGATGATAAATGATTTATTGATTGCAGGTAAATGTTGCAGTACATTGTCTCAGTACAGATTTCAGCAATCAAAAAGGAGTTAAGGTGTGTGTATAACTGTTATAGTTAATCAAGTAACATTTTCAATTGATGACCATACAGGAAAAAAAATCAGAAATCAATTTTCTACTTTAAGTGTTGAAAGTGAGGAATATTATAAATAAAATCAATGGTTTATGAGATAGGTGATACAGGTTTTTTTTCTCTCAATTTGTAATTAATAACCTACATTTGACACCAGTTTTCTTATGATGCTTTATGAACAATTGTGGACTAGTCTTTTCTACACATATTGAAATGCTATATATTGTGTAGTATGAGAAACAAACTCAAATAATTATCCCCCTCTACTAGTTTTTGAGAGCATTAAGTTTTTACCGATGTCCATACCTTAATTAATTGGTCCGTCTGTAATTTCCACATTTGGTCTCAGCTCAATAACTTAAGTTTCTATTAAGCAAATCATTGTAAATTTATACACAAGGTCAGGGAGATCAAGGAAGATCAATTTCGGACTTTACCACTTTTTCCTGCTTTGGAGTTATGCCCCTGTTTACTTTAGCTGGAAGTGGGGGCATCTGTGTCTTATGTAGAGTTATGCCCCTGTTTACTTTAGCTGGGAGTGGGGGCATCTATGTGCTATGTAGAGTTATGCCCCTGTTTACTTTAGCTGGAAGTGGGGGACAGCTGTGTCTTATGTAGAGTTATGCCCCTGTTTACTTTAGCTGGGAGTGGAGACATCTGTGTCTTATGTAGAGTTATGCCCCTGTTTACTTTAGCTGGAAGTGGGGACATCTGTGTCCTATGTAGAGTTATGCCCCTGTTTACTTTAGCTGGGAGTGGGGACATCTGTGTCTTATGTAGAGTTATGCCCCTGTTTACTTTAGCTGGGAGTGGGGGCATCTATGTCTTATGTAGAGTTATGCCCCTGTTTACTTTAGCTGGGAGTGGGGACATCTGTGTGCTATTGACACATTCTTCCATTTTGTTTTAAACCAGATCCTCCAGGTAGCATTTCAAAATTTCATTAGTTTCACTTTATACGAAAAAATAATGACTGAATAATTTTGATGTGATTTATATATTTTATAGGGACTGCCATTACATATCCAGATTGATACATTTGAGAACCAGAAAGATGTATGTCCAGTCCACAGAGCATACTGTCAGATCAAAGTGTTTTGTGATAAGGTAAGATATTACAAGACTAATTACTTCAAATTGTATACTGTTTATTCCAGAAATAAATTAAACAATGGACACAATTAGACGAGAAAGAACAGGAAAACAACAGTAAACTGATCTTTACACAATGACTGTTCTGTAAGTAAAGTTTGAAGATATCAAGGGGATAATTAGAAGGACAGACAATGCAATGGCCAAACAAAAAAGTACAAACAAAGATCGAAAAGCACTACACAGAAAACAAAAGATTGAGCAATACGGACCCCACTAATACGGGGTGAACTCATGTGCTCCGGAAGGGTGAGCAGTTCCTTCTGTGGTAATTGCATCCATTGTAATAGTCTCGTTAAAAGTGCGGTGATAAGTCATGATTAGGTAAATTACAAATAGCCAGTTAGTCGTTGATTTTTAAATTTAACCTACCAGACCATTCCTCATTGAAAATTAAATGTTTTATGTCTTTTACAGGGTGCCGAGAGAAAAACACGAGATGAAGAAAAAAGAAGAACAGTCCGTAGTAAAGATGGACAAGAACAAGCAAAACGTAAGTTTAAAATATGTAACCTACTTACTAAATAATATTGAAGGTTATTCCAGAAACGTGTCGCTGCACTCAATTAGATATCTGTTTTTAACATATGCATAATAATTTAGTAATGAATTACTATGAATAATTTCCAAGAACTTGAATTATGAATTACTACGAATAATTATTAAGTACCCAGTATACAATGACTATAATGATATTAGGGTTAGGTCTTTGGTGTTTCATGCCACTTTCAACAATATGTCATTTTATCGTGATGGTGGAATAATATTAAATAAAGAATGTGACTTCTTGTATGACAATGGACATATGTCTACTGGATAACCTGTAAATGATAAAATTTGTCTGTTACTTGCAGTAGATTGATGGTTGACAACTGTTATTAGGGTCTCCAACAATGATGAAGCTCACTTCCATGGTATAAGTGAAATAGTTTAATTAATTGCCCAACTATCCTTCTAAAAATTTAACACATGTATGTCCACATTGGTCACAATTTAGCTCAAAGATTCCATAATATCTCCTATGATAAAACCATATATGTAACATTAAAAAATATAGATTCTATAATTAATGTAAATGGTTGTTTGCCTAATATAGATAAATGTAAAAATAAATACTTCTATCTTCAGGAAAACGCAATGAGGAAGAGCTTCATTGGCCACCGTGTGAGAGATCTGCTTTCTATACAATGGCCGACTCAAAGACATTTCCAGTTTTATTTACTCCTGTCACAAACCAGGATGATGGCAATAATAAGGTAGCTATCAGAGATATTCCGAAATACTATACAGAGAAACATGTCTGTTACGAACCCTGAATTAACAGGAATCCTGTGTTAACTAAACTTGCAATAAAGTCTCAATGCAGAAAATCTTTGTTAATTTAACCTGTATAAATTGAACACCTGTCTATTCCGAACACAAATGCTGGTCCAAATGATGTTTGTATAAATATTTGTGGTTAACGAACTGTTGCACTCTCAATAACAAGGTAAATGTATATGACAGAGTCAACATTAAGAATCACCATTCTAGTTACAAATAGACTACTGTATTCTTAATAACATTCAATAAAGAATTTAAATTATTTATGTGGAAAGAAATACATTACATTGTTGTTAGATAGTGGTATTCAAGATTTAATTATGGTCAACAGTTCCACAATATAAACAAAACAAAAGAAACTTTAAACAGTGGTGGTCAATAGTTCCACAATATAAACAAAACAAAAGAAACTTTAAACAGTGGTGGTCTACAGTTCCACAATATAAACAAAACAAAAGAAACTTTAAACAGTGGTGGTCAACAGTTCCACAATATAAACAAAACAAAAGAAACTTTAAACAGTGGTGGTCAACAGTTCCACAATATAAACAAAACAAAAGAAACTTTAAACAGTGGTGGTCAACAGTTCT
>MJUT01054173.1:68509-80493 GCA_002080005.1 Gigantidas platifrons | reverse complement strand
GAAACTTTAAACAGTGGTGGTCAACAGTTCCACAATATAAACAAAACAAAACAAACTTTAAACAGTGGTGGTCAACAGTTCCACAATATAAACAAAACAAAAGAAACTTTAAACAGTGGTGGTCAACAGTTCCACAATATAAACAAAACGAACAATCACCTCTCACCTCAAATCATTGTAGAAATAATAAAATGAAAAACACAAAAAATACTATACTGTCGGATATATAAACGCTTTCAAAATTTCCAGTTAAATGGATATGCGTATACTCCCACCACAAACGAATGTGTTACATTACAGTACAATACAATACACCAGAACGATTGTCAGCGTAGAATTGACATCAGTTGAGGATGACTCACCACTGTTACTGTCCAAAGATTATTAAAATTGGTCTTGTGAAAAAAATGCCAAGTCATTGTATGTTTAGTTAAGTCCCCTGTTTGTTTCTTTTCCAGACAAGTCCACTTAGTATTGGTGTTGCTGATGAAGACTGCAATTCAAGGTAGCTATTCTATAATGTTTTCGTAAGTCTACCACATGCCTACAGATAATAATGGGTTTTATGAAGCCATCTTTTTGAAACATCATGCATATTGCATATAAAGTTGGTAATCTGTAACTTAGTATACATTTGTTACTCATTATTAAGTCAATAACATATTCCACAAGATTGTAAACACAAAAATAAAACTGGAAAAATTGTCCCTGTATTGACACATAAGTATGACATGCATAAGTTCAGCAACGAAGAATTGAGTTTTGGTGTGTGGTTGTAAATTTGGATAAATGGATAAACTTGACAATGACAATACAATTCTTTTACTGATCCTGTGTCAGTCTGACAATGTTCTTGTTGACATATAATCACATATTTCTTTTTCTTTATCAGTCTAACAAGCGCAGAAGGATTTGAAGATATATTATGTCCACCACCATCTATGAGAAGTCGAACAGATGCCTTTTACCAAGATCTCCCAAAAGGTACCATTTTTACTGATTTCTAGTGTTAATAATTTCAAGTTATATTTGTTAAAACCTGTCATGTTTAATTCATTTAGTTTCTGGAATAAGATTACTGACATTTTACAAGGTACACTCATAATCAAAAGATTGGAAAGCCAAATAATTTAAAAGTCTGGGAGCAAGAAACCAAAAGGGCCTGAACAGGGAGAACCAAAATCTGCTAAGACCATCTTTGTTTGAGGGAGGAGAACATTAGTTTTGATAATGATTATATTATTTAGGATTTGTTAGTTGGTATAGCTTAACAATATAAGTAAAGCAATCTGCTACAAACAAAACATGTTGTAGATTGTATTAACTTTCAGTTTTAGTATACCTTAGGTTGATTATATTTTACTTTCAGTTTAACTATACGGTATATTGTATTTACTTTCATTTTTTTTATTTCAGTTTTAGTATACATCAGGTTGATTATATATTTCTCTTTTTTTGCTTTCAGTTTTACTATATGTCAGAGAACAACACGAGACCATCTATACAGCATTAATGCTACGCATACCTACATTACACGGTCTTCTCCAAGCCGTAAGTAACAACAGAACTTCTGTTTATTCGAAACAGTTTTCACAATTTATCATAATCTATCTGTACAGTAAAGAAAATCTGATAATGAAATAGTAATGCCATTCTACAGTATACTCTAGTTCAGTCATTTTGATAGGTATTAATTGTGGTTAATATTTAATTTTAACACAGAATCTGAATGTGACTGAATATGAAAGAAAATTCTCTCTGAAACTGTGATTAGGAAGAACATTAAGGTATATAGTGCTTTCGTTGTTGTTTTTCATTGCACACTAAATTTCTCATTATTTCTTCTTGAGTCTGGTCAATGGAAAATAAATAACATACAAGCTGTTCTTAAGGTGGTACCTAACACTACAGGGAGATAACTCTTTAAAATCAGTTGAATGTTTTGATCATATGACGTTTGTATGTAGATTTCAAACATCTCTGTGATCAAAACCACAGAGAGAAAAGCTGCTATGTGGCTATTGAATTTATAGCTCTGAGTCTGTTGGTTGGAATTTGTTAAAATTTTGATATTTATTACAGTGGATATATTCAAACACACTGCCAAAAAAAAAAAAAAATTAAACGAGCAGATCAAATTTTACCTGAAGTGTAAGGTACCACCTTAAGCCATAGGTTTCTACTAGATTTTGTTTTTGTTGTCTTTAGATTTATAATGAACCAGTGTGATTGTTAACTGTATTATCCACCAACATGGTTAATCATTTCTTATTATTTGTGTAAATATTTTCAGGTTGAGGAAAAATACAAGATTCCTGCTATGAAAGTAAAAAGTACTTATAAAAGATCCAAGAAGGGGTCAGTTTTTTAATTTCTTTTTTTAATTACCTCATACTTTTAATGTTTTGGTTAATGGATAAGAACAGGTATTTAAAAAAAAAATTAAAATTAAAAAGTAATAATGATTATATACCATATATACAAAATACGACTCAGACCAGCTAATGTGAATCACGGGTCACTGTGAGTAGCATGTGTAGTCATGTGAACAGATACTGAAAAAGCTGTCGATACTCATAAAATATTGACAAATGCAATAAAATTTTATGTTTGTCTTCAAGAAATATGATAGACAAAACCATGTGTGAAGTTTTATGATGAAATATCTCAGATTTCAATGTAAATGTATTTTTATCTTGGACAATAATGAGCTTCCTGATTGGATCACACTGACTCACATGGTTTAGCAAGGTTACTCAGGTCAATAGTATATAAATATAGAATCTGGAATATTGTTGATCATTGATTTAAACAAGAAAAAAGTGAAAAAAGGGGGAGGGGGTTGAATTTTATTTGTGAATTGTACAGTTAAATAAATGTTATGCTTCGACAGTTTAAAGAGAAAAATAAAAAAAATTTGCGACTAAAGCTTAAATCAGTGTTAATAATTGAACAAAGATCAGTGGTTTTGTATTTAACAAATTTTATATCCCTTGGGGGGGGGGGGGGGGGGCTATGATGAAAATTTGATTTGAAATAAAAACACAGAACCGGACTTTAAGCAAAAATAATAATCCAAGATTAGTTTTTTTATTAAAAAAAAATCCAGGACCCCTGTGTCCATGAATTTTTTTTTTTTTAAGTTAAATAAGTTAAATAATATGAAATATTGACATCCACACTTGCCTTTTGGACAGCACAGTTCTGTGTCCACACTTGCCCTTAGGCAACACTTGTAAATTAAAAAAATAAATAAGAATAGTAGGTGTTAATGGATGAATCTATGTTAATGTATATCATTTCAAATATACTTTCTTATTTGTTAAAAAAAATCGACTCTTTTTTACACTGTTGACTATACACTTGAATTTGACATTTAAACAAATTGGTGCACATTAAATTTGATATCTATTTTTTTTTACACTGTTGACTATACACTTGAATTTGACATTTAAACAAATCGGTGCACATTAAATTTGATGTCTACATTTGTTTATATTTAAGTATTCATATTCTCATATGATAATTGATATGGTTTATCATATGTCTTCTTTACTCAGCATAGTACTTCTAGTTTTATATGATACATCTCCAAAATATGAGCTTAATATCTATGTTTAGATTTTATTGAAATATGAACCACCAATTTCTTAATGACAATATGACCAGAATATTGTCAAGATATGATAAATGATGACTGCTTTTAATGATATATTTGACAATAGCGAGAACCAATTTGATATGTAGCATTTAGGTAATCTTGGCTCTTTGGTTTCCTTGCTTCCAAATATTTTTAAATTGTTTTGCTTTCCAATCTTTCACTGTGTTCTTGCTATGTGGTGCCTGTTATCAATATATTCATTAGATATTTATATACGACCTCCTTATTAGTACTAATAATTATATATTTGATGTTTTCAGGATTTTAGTCAGGATGGATGATAACATTGTACGACATTACTCTCACGAATCAACGTTTGTTATAGAAATGAACCAAATGAATGAGGATAAAGACTTTGAAATAATTCTGTCAGAACTAGACGTGTAGTTTGTATGTGTATGTAACAGTTGATAAACCAGTGCTGTATTGTTGACTTTATATATTGACTGGGACTGTGGTGGGTTGGTGCTATGTTAGCATAATACAATGGCATAATATGACATACTGCTGAAGGCAGAGATCTCTAGTCTTTCTATAATCATGTAATATATCAGTATTTTCTACTGCTCAAGATTTATATGGGCACAGTGATGACAGAATTGTACTTTTTATGAAGATGTATAAAATCTCCATGACGAAATTCCTTATCTTATGATACTGATGATAATAGTTAACAAAATACTATTAGAAATGGACCGAAATCCTAGATAAACAAAATACTATTAGAAATGGACCGAAATCCTGGATAAAGAAATAATATTAGAAATGAACCGAAATCCTGGATAATTTTGAAATAATTGTCCCCATATAATTCCTCATTGTTTTGTCTTGTATCCTCTATAATACTCTATAATGACCGACTGTTTATACCAAAGTTAATATTTGTTTTGTCTAGTTTTGTTATTGTTTATTGTACAAAGAATATGTACAGTTATTTTTCTATTTTGTAACATATTATGTACAAGAATTATGTCTCAAATCACTGTACATTTATACATGACATCAATCATTATTATCATTTCACTTCATGCCATTCCTTATATGCAATCATTTTGAGCTTGGTCAGTTGAATATATTTTTCCAAAATTTATTATATTTATACAGGGTATGAATTTGGAAACCAATCAAAATAAAACAAATAGATGATTTCATGTGTTGCTTGTTTTTCTTTGTTATTGTGTACCCAGACTACCCCTGCAGTTTGATATCATATATGTATCTGACAAAACATTTAACAAAATAATGTTTCATATGTAGGTGGGCCTACATTGTCTGACACGGAAATGAAATATAATCTAATCTTGTCTGACAGGGAAATGAAATATAATCTAATATTAATCAATATTCTATCCTTGAGAACCAGATTAAATCATTTAAACCCATTTACCTATAAATAATGACAGAATTATTACGAAATTAAACAATTTGCTACAATATCAATAGCTCGGCTAATGAAATTCTAAATAAACATAAAAGAATTCAGAATATAGTCACTTGTTGTATTGGTGACCCAACATGCCCGGGCACCCTATCACTGTAATAAAAACATAGATATCAGGAATAACCATCATTATGTAGCACGGATTATACAACACATTTTTGACTAACTAATGAAGTGGTAACAAAGATCTTGTAAACACATGATCATTTCGGATTGAAATTTATTATTCTTTGTGTTGATTTAATTTGGTACTCTGTATTATCTTGTATGAGTGTCCGAATTCCATCAAATTAACAGTGCAAATTAATAAGAAGCAGAACACATTTCTTCAAGCAACATATTTTGAAAAGAAAACACACAGTCCATAAGATCAGACCTTAAAACTATTAAGTTATTTAGACAAAATAAGTTTGAAGACATCAAAGATATAATTAGAAGACGAAAATCACAAGACAGACAATGTAATGTCAAAAAGAAAAATAGAAGTTATTGACATGTTATTTGACTATAGATGAACAATATGAACCTCCAACATCGTTTTAGAAGTTATTGACATGTTATTTGACTATAGATGAACAATATGAACCTCCAACATCGTTTTAGAAGTTATTGACATGTTATTTGACTATAGATGAACAATATGAACCTCCAATATCGTTTTAGAAGTTATTGACATGTTATTTGACTATAGATGAACAATATGAACCTCCAACATCGTTTTAGAAGTTATTGACATGTTATTTGACTATAGATGAACAATATGAACCCTATTAAAACAAACAAATATGGATCCCCAAAGTGCGAGAAGATGTACGAATGAAAAGATGTTCCAGCTAGAAAACACCACAACACACAAAAGATGAATTGCAAAAACAATGTTAGACACCACGAACTTGCATAAAATTCAGTAGTGAAACCACTCGGTAATATCAGCATATGTGCTATTATTGAAATCCCAATTTATATAAATAACATGTTAATAATAATATATATTCACCTGTGTGTTGCCGAAACATTTCATCTGATACACTGAAGTTCAGCATGGATCATCAATTGTATTAAAGCAAGGATTCTACTATATAAATCCTTGATTAAAGCGACCATTGAATACCCACATCATCGACGTAAGTGTTGGTTTCTCCTAATTGAGTAATTAAACAGAAAATTCCCGGATGTTCTACAATCATGAATCAACTGAGATGCAAAAACCATAAGCGAGTAGTAAGAATTAATGCTATTATAAAAAGTAAAATTTACCATTGAAGTAATCGCGTTATCATAGGAACGGAACTATTTCTCACTGTCAGTATCTACTTATCAATCTATGAGAATATATCACATTCAGTAGTATCGTAAACGTCAAGTTTACTTTAAAAACCTTTGTCGGAAATAAAAGTATCATATTTACCTCATGCACATCCCCCTATAAAGTGACTTAAATAACACTTCATTGTATGTACTGTATGTGCTACAAAAGTGATTCCGTTTCGCCATCTTCCCTATACATTTCATATATAATTTTTTCGAACTTTTATTTGCAAGCATTTAAACACAAATGTAAATTCTTGACGTCACAATTTTATATGATTATATAAGATTTTAGTGAAAAAATTAAACTTTGTTTTTAAATCAATTCTTAAGAGAAAGTAGAAATAAAATTATTTGCAAATTATACGAAGAAGAAACTATATTTTTCATGAAAATCAGATAAGGAATGACTTCATGAAAATGTTATGAAAATAAATGGTTTTATATGAAATATATAGGGAAGATGGTGGAAACGGAATCACTTTTGTCCACATGCCGTACATGTATGACGTGAATACGTTTCTATCTATAAAAAACTTAGATATCAAACTTAGTGTGTACGCTGTGTGTCTGGAATAACCTTCACCAGGTACGTTACTGGAATAACCTTCACCAGGTACGTTACTGGAATAACCTTCACCAGGTACGTTTCACCAGGTACGTTACTGGAATAACCTTCACCAGGTACGTTACTGGAATAACCTTCACCAGGTACGTTTCTGGAATAACCTTCACCAGGTACGTTACTGGAATAACCTTCACCAGGTACGTTACTGGAATAACCTTCACCAGGTACGCTCAAAGCCAAAACATTTGAAAGCCAAATAATTTAAAAGTCTTTGTGCTAGAAAACAAAATGGCATAAAAAGGATAGCCAAAATCTACTAAGGTCACCTATACTTATAGCAATGTATATCTCTCTGATATAGTGGTTACAAAAACACTGCTTTGGATATAAAAAATACAATCCTCTCCTATAAAGTGACCCCATTGACACTTGGTTATATATAAAGTACAATCCCGTGAACTTCCGGTCATTTATATATTTGTTAGGGGTATCCATTTTACATCCGTATCTACGATTTTGCGATTTGATTTTGGAACTGTGTTTACCGTGCAGCGTGGTATTTCTTGCATTTCATTTATCTTGAGTCATACAGATTACAATGTATATCTCCTTCCGAGTAGCTAAATTGACACTTTGCTGGATATATTACAATTACATGAATACCACCCTTCCTTTACCCATAAAAATATATAAAGTGGCCAAATTGACACTTGTTTTGATATAATAGCATCACAAGAACAGCACACTTCTTTATCCATGAAAATGCATACCCCTGTCCTATAAAGTGACCTCATTGACACTTGGTTATATATAAAGTATTATCGATGTCGAACTTCCCTTAAAAAATGACAATGTTTTGGCAACATTTTGTTGATTTACGAAGTTAGGCTTCTGATGTTCCGTTTATATTATTAATGATAACTTTTAATTTAGTTAGGGAAAATCTCTACAATTCTGAGTGTATGAAAGAAAAGCTGCAATTACATGATATAAATATGCTTCGTTCTTGTGCTGTATTTAGTCCTTATCGTGGATAATGAATCATATCATCACAACAAATAATTGATGATGTCCAAATGCAACAACATAAATATGAGAAGGGAGATAACTCTGGAAGAAAAGAACAATATTAAGAAAAATATTCTCTGAAGATTTAAATACTATAGAGTAAAAAAATGGCTGAATGATCATATGATTTAATAAATACAAAACAGTCATAGAAATTAATAGTGACAACGAAATATAACAGTTTTCATATTTCTGAACAAATATAAAATATCTATATTTTATTAGGAAATATAAAAAGAGTTTGAAGATACCAAAGGGGTGATCAGAATGTGTATATCGAAGAAGAACAGACAACACACTATAATAACCACAGTCTTACTGTAATAGATATAACGACTGTATTTACATTAATTAAACTATCTAATAGTAGTCTGTATGTTTTTGTACACAAATAAAAGAAATGTTATGACAAATATACCATTTGTTAGTGAGCCGAAAAATAGGCGCCACGGTACGATGTATTATTGGGAGTAGAATTAAATCCACACAAATCCCGACTTAACTTTAAAAGGTAACTATACTTTTCTTAATGACCAATGATTTCCACCTGGATACATCACAGTGGAAAATATTTACGCATGAGATATCCATACTACCTTTAAAAAAGGTATCACACACAAGATAACTCTGCTTACAACACAAGAAAAGTATCGCGCACGAGATATTATTGATGTTCATCCAAAAAAGTGTCTCACAAACATATAGTAAACATGTTTATCATGAAACAGATAGCGCACAAGAAAGAATTATGCTTGCAAAATAATAAATCGTCGTGCGTTAATACGTATATTGTAATAATATGAAATAGGTCTGGTTTATGGTGTTTAACTCTACTTACAACAGTAGTATTTCAGATATATTGTGGCTGTCAGTTTTATTAGTGGAGGAAACCGGAGAACCCGGAGAAACTGACAAATTTATCACATGTCGTATCGCCTGAGCGGGATTCGAACTCACAACGTTAGTGGTGATAGGTACTGATTACATAGGTAGTTGTAAATCCAACTACCATACAATCACAACCACGGCGGCCCCTAATAATATGAAATAGGTTTATCTTAACATTTAACATACGAAAATATAATTTTCATTATTGTATCATTTTAATAAATGCTGTGCCCTTTTGAACTTACAAGCAAACAAGCAAATTTATTATTCCGTAGTAGACACATGATAGTGAATAGCGAAATATGAACATAAATAATTTAATACACCATTCAAATTATTCACTGAATTGAAGGTCATTTTCATATTTTAAGAGAAATATACAGTAGCCACTGAATTGATTTACGCACGTTGTTATATTTTATTTCTTTTCTCAAGCTTTTAATCTCCCCAATATTAAAAAGGGTAATAAAAACTCGTAAGTTAAAGGAGGACAGACAATACAATGAACAAAAGAAAAGGATCAAAAGGACAGACAATGATCTACAAAACACAACACACAAAACAAAAGATACGAAACCACTAAACACCGGAGGTCAACTCAGGTACACCGGAATAAAGATCTAATAATTTTGGAATATCATTTAGATATCCCGTGGACAATACCTGACCAAGTTGAATTTAATGTCTGATTAAACAAGGTTCATACAATGGCTTCTCAAAGATATGACATAGAACATTTAGCCGTATATTTTAACATTTCTCGATAAATATAGTAGATGTTCTGTCACAAAACAGTCAAAACCAGTTTGTTATAATGATCACTTCCTATCCAAGCCATCTAAAGTAGAATTAGATGTTTCTTGTATCGTTTTCTTGACGATACAACAATATCTAACAACATTCGCTATAGGGTCATGTAAGGTATCATATGTGAAAAACTTAATTTTTCGTAGCAGGTGATTTACATCTCTGCTTTGAGCTGTTGCTATGTATTATTGTCATTTAACTCTGTCATGTGTTTGGATATGGATACTCCGTGTCGTCTCATTTTATAGTTTGCTACCAGTGTAATTTATTACTTATATGATATGGCCGTATATAGTTTGCATTTGTAAGAAATCCTATGTGCTATGGTCTCCGGGAATTATGAAAACAAAGGTCAACAATTCCATCAATTTCAACAAAACGAACAATCATCTCTCACTTCAAATCATTGAGCATTAAAAAGACCATGACATATGACTTTACAAATCCAGGTCATGATATGGGACAGACACATAATATGATGGGGTCATATCGGTTAATGGGATCCCAACCCTCCACCTCCTCATTATTGGATCTCCAACGGCACTACAAATATAAACAAACGATAATAAACATGTCAAGATTGGCTTTAAAACCCAAATACTAACTGGAAATGCCTGTACCAAGTCAGGGTCATTGCGGTTTTCCCAGTTTTCCGGTTGTTGACGGATTTTGTCTGTTTGTTGATTTATGAGTTTTGCCTTTCCCTTTGGAAGATTGCTCGGTGTTCGGTAATTTTGTTATTAGCCTTATGAATGACAACATAAACATGCACAGTGCAGTAGCAGAGTCAATGAATGCTCGTCTTCTCAGTATTAAATGTGTCCACGATAAGCGCTTCTCTAAATGAGAGATTGTATTACTATAGTACCTACCTGTATTACTATAGTACCTACCTGTATTACTATAGTACCTACCGGTATTACTATAGTACCTACCTGTATTACTATAGTACCTACCGGTATTACGTTTAGGTGGTTTATCATCTTTATGACAGTATTCCGTTTACCACACAATAATTAGAACAAAAACGTTAACAAGCAACAGATCATGTAGGTAAAAGATATAACTTTCAAGGTGACTAGGATTTGATTTCAACAGACAAAAGAGGATGACATTAATAGGGTCGGAAAATGGTGTCTTGTAATGACTATAAATAAACACTTTTAACGACATGTTTCTTCTTACGAGTTGCTACACTGGTCATGCTAGGACTAACTCATTAGGAGTGTACATTAATCCAAGCAAGGTGAACCACCGAATCACCATGTTAACAGTTATGTATTTGTTCGTTCCGGTACGTATGAGTATCGTGTTTTCCGCATGTGGAAGGAACTCTACGTATACACCATTTGAATACTCAGCGGAAATCACTCTGTGGTGTAGTGCTAGTAGATTTTTGGCCCCCGAAGATAACAACAGCTCAGCAGTCAATACCCTGATTCTGACTTGTACTTAATTTATATTATTTCAAATATTTATAGATAATACAATAAACAAATACAATTTCAAAATGCAATAGGAAAAGTGTTGCAATATGTAAGAAATGTGGGTAAAAATAAGGTATACCCCCCCCCCCCCTAAGATAGTATATTATAAAAACCAAGACTCTCCCTCAGTCATAGGTGACCATATCCGACTGTGGCTATACTGTTAATGGCCCTTTCATTTACTTGTTACTACAGATTTAATTATTTGTCTTTCCAATCTTTTGATTATGAGCCTGTTACTGATGAAGATTATTCCAGAAAAGCATCGTGTGTATTTAATTCGATATAGACGTTTTTATGTTTTCTTCGCGTGGATTTGCTATAAATTTTGATGTTTTGTGAGTTGCTTCCTCCTTAAACGTACATTTTTGCATTTATATTAGGTTGTTCAGCTAATCATCTGTAAGTTACAGCCTTTTGTAACTACCATGTACATTTTATTTAGAAGAAGAGTTTGAAGATACCAAATGGGTAATCAGAATCCGTAAATCTAAGATACCAAATGGGTAATCAGAATCCGTAAATCTAAGATACCAAATGGGTAATCAGAATCCGTAAATCATAGAAAGACATCATAATAATGACCAAAAGAAAGAGGAAAAAAGACAAACAACGATCTTCAAAACATACACATAAAACTAAAGATCGAGTAACACGAACCACACTAAAAACCGGGGGTGAACTCAGGTGCTTCGGAAGTATAACAAGTTCCTGAAGAAATAACGACATTTTATAATGAGCCGGTACATATTTTTG
>MJUT01054173.1:42057-64789 GCA_002080005.1 Gigantidas platifrons | reverse complement strand
CAAAACCACCACATATAATGACAAAACCACAACATATAATGACAAACCCACCACATATAATGACAAAACCACAACATATAATGACAAAACCACCACATATAATGACAAAACCATAACATATAATGACAAAACCACAACATATAATGACAAAGCTACAACATATAATGACAAAGCTACAACATATAATGACAAAACCACAACATATAATGACAAAGCTACAACATATAATGACAAAGCTACAACATATAATGACAAAGCTACAATATATAATGACAAAACCACAACATATAATGATCGCCTAAGACAATTATGGGGTTCCATAAAATTAGCACTTAAATAATTGTTACAGTTTACTATTCACAGAAAAACGAGTAACTAAATGGAAAATATTGTTATTGATACAATATTGATAATTAGTCAATGATTTATTTTCATCTTGCATGAGTGAAAAAAACAAATGATAAATCTGTGGTAATTAATCAATTTCCAGGTGACAAGAGTCTAAGAATGTTTCGGAAGAGATATGGTTTTATGGGAGTAGGGAAATTAACATCTTCCAGATTGAGGATATATTTTTATTGTTGTATGAAGAGATTGTACTGACGAATTCAAAAATATGCATATAGTTAAATGAGACATTCTAATTTCAAATATCAAGTAAGTTCTATTAATAAAAATGATCGGTAATTATATATTTGTTTTTGTTTTTTTGCAATCAATGGGGTGTTGTAACTAGAATTATTCGGATGGTTTACAATTCACAATTTAATAACTCTTGCACTTGATCAATTTTACAAAGACAACAGAAATTAAAATCTGAAATAAACAAATTAGAGGTATTTTCCTTAGTATAGTCATGTACATCCGAGTTGACCTTTGTTTTTAGTGGGGTTCGTGTTGTTGATATGTACTATTTTGTCAACCATCGTTTGCCTTTTTTCCTATTATTCTGGCCATTCGAACTACGGCTTCTAATTACCCCTCTGGTATTTTCAAACGTTTCTAAGCAGAAAAAAGTAGTCACTACTCACATTGACAGCTAATAGCAGAGTAATAATATCCTTGACCTTGTGATAATAATAGCTGTCAGCCGGTCGGTACTCGGTTGTGTACCAACTCATCTCAATACGTATACCAGTACATGTATATACTTATATGCTTATTGCACCAATATTAAGGAATACTTCCTCAATCCATTATTATTTTAATAATAACTTTATTCTCCAAAGCAAAGTGTTATGCTGTAACTCTTTTATGATATACAATGTAGTATCAAATACTTCAAAAATTTTATTAGACAGACCTGCAACAAGGACGCAATTTCCGTTTCCGCCATCATTTTTTTCTCTCGTCTGCTTGCTACGGGTTAAGTTTGTCTTATCCTTGGCATCTCTATGGTGTCTTTTAAGGGAATAATATTAAATGCAATATCGGTGAAATTGCATTAGCTTTATCTCATCAGAAATGTTTTAAGTTCATTTACAAAGAAAGGCGAGTTAAAATATCGGCAAATATTGCACCTTTAATTTTACAAGGAAATATACATACAGACCTGCGCAATTACTGGGTACAATAGGAGATAAATTAATATTTTTCTGATACGTACAAATGCAAATTGTTTACCCATTTAAAGAAGTCGACCATTTAATTTGCTTTAAAGCTGATTAATAGTGTAACTGAAGACAAGAATCTTTTAAAGACTTATTTATCATAAGGTCGGCCTGCATCACTGATCTTGTTATATTGTTTTCAATGTAAATTTATAATTAAACCAAAATCATATGACTGGCTTTAATCTCAAAGGCGAGAACGGGTTATTTCAAGGATGGTCAAAATTTAATTACTGTATTAAAAATTGACTATTTAATTTCACGGTAAAGAAAACCTAAATCGTCTCGAAATTTAAAAGGCAGCATCTTGGTGATATCATCTAACAATCGAGGAGGATACAAAATTATGATTAACGACCCTTCCCGTTCCCCAAAAAAACATTCTTATCTGATCTGATAGGGCTTTGTTTTAACTGAATCAAAATAATTCTGCTATTTCACGTACATATTGGTATTTACCGATTTGTACGGAATCCGCTTTAGTTAATCTTACATTCAGCTCGTGCTTTAAAGGATTATCATGATATTAATATAATGCAAATGCAAAGCTTTCTCGAATCCTATACGATGAAAACACTGGTAAGTTTCTTTTGTTTGTTTTATACGATTGAACTTTATTGGTCAAATTTATTTTGATTAATGCCCAAACTGAAATGTAACAATAGAGTATATGTGCAATGGAAAGTTTGAACGGTAGTGATTTGTTTATTTACCCAAACCAAATGTTGACATATACCTGGGAATTATACTCAATTAACAATTAGTTGAAAATACTTTCTTCATTAAATTCAATGAGAATTTTATATTTTATTTTAAAGTTTTATAAAAATGGATAGACAAATATCAAATAATAAGATATATACCGAGGATTCTACTTAATTTTAAACTTTGGAATTAAAATATGGCTCAACCAGAATTAGCAAGAGCTTACAAAATGCCGTCAAATATTGGTAAGAAGAAGCCATTCAAGGTAAGTGATTTTTGTTTAAAGTTAAGTGATTCTTTGAGGAAAAGTTTGTCGTGGGATTGACGTTAATGACGTAACTGTTTATACTCTTCACGAGCACAGGTGTTCACCCAAGATGTTTAGGCGGGGTCCGTGATGTTCTTCATTCGGTATCTTGTTCCCAATGTTGCCTGTGTCTCTGGGTTGTCTATTCCTGATTATTGTTTGTCTTCTATTACGTTTATTATTACTAATATTATTTATCTTGATATCTTCTTTTCGTGTTCTATAGTTTTATAAGAAGATTTTGAAGATACCAAAGGGGTAATCAAAATCCGTAAATCGGAGAAAGACAGACAACACAATGGACAAAATAAAAAAAGGACAAAAAACGATCTACAAACCATACACATCAAACTAAAGATCGAGTAACACGAACCCCACTAAAAACTAAATTCTGTCATATACATTTTTATATCTTTTAATGTGGGCATCGTTTGGAGATGGATTTTGTTTGTTTTGAGAAATAATATACATTGTACGAGGGTAAGTTTTCTATTCATATCATAGAATACACTATAAATGCAAGGAATTACATGAATATGTGTGTTCAACTCTACTTTAAAGATCTTTGAACAATATGACGAATTTTACTGCTGGAGAATCTCTGTCCTTCAGCATGTAACAGAGAAACTTTACCTCATGGATTCATATTGAGAACATCTCTCCATGGACAGTTTTAAATCGAATAGGGTCAGGATTAGGGTTATGGTGTTTAACGCCACTTTCAACAATATTTCAGTTATATCGTGGCTGTCATTTTTTAGGGTGAGGAAACCGGAGTACCCGAAAAAAACACACCCAACGACTTGTCGCAAGTCAGTGACAAACTCGAATAAGCAAGTTTAGTGTTAACACTAAGTAGATTGAACTACCAAACCGACCATGACAACAACGATTGCAAAAAAAGAAGGAAAACCACGAAGACGTCATTCCAGTTATAGCAACTCAAAATATAGAAAACAAGACAATAACATGAAGTCAAATGAACCAAAACATCCCATTGCCATAGAAAAAAAAATCGACGAGAAATTATTTCGAGTTCCTGGTGGAATAATGACAAATTGTTTATCTTTAAAGTTGATTCAACAGATATGGGTTATGGTCAGAATTATGGTGTTTAACGCCAATTTCAACAATATTTCAGCTATATCGCGGCTGTCAGCTTTTTTTTTGGTGGAGGAAACCGGAGTGCCCGGAGAAACCACCGACCTGTCGTAAGTCACTGACAAACTTTATCAAATAATGTTGCAAGGAGTACATCCTGCAATGGGCGAGATTCGAACTCACAACTTCATTGGTGATAGGTACTGATTGCACAGGTAGTTGTAAATCTAACAGCCATAAGGTCAAGACCACGACGGCCACTAACAGTTATGTAAATTACTGTTGTAGAGTAGACATACAACTACAACACATGATGATTTAGATCTATCTGACGACTCTGGAGGTGACAATAGGAAAACTATAGAGGATGACCAGGAGACAATACTAGATTTATCAGGTAAGTCTATAGAGACCAGGAGACAATACTAGATTTATCAGGTAAGTCTATAGAGGATGACCAGGAGACAATACTAGATTTATCAGGTAAGTCTATAGAGGATGACCAGAAGACAATACTATATTTATCAGGTAAGTCTATAGAGGATGACCAGGAGACAATACTAGATTTATCAGGTAAGTCTATAGAGACCAGGAGACAATACTAGATTTATCAGGTAAGTCTATAGAGGATGACCAGGAGACAATACTAGATTTATCAGGTAAGTCTATAGAGGATGATCAGGAGACAATACTAGATTTATTATGTAAGTCTATAGAGGATAACCAGAAGACAATACTAGATTTATCAGGTAAGTCTATAGAGGATGACCAGGAGACAATACTAGATTTATCAGGTAAGTCTATAGAGGATGACCAGGAGACAATACTAGATTTATCAGGTAAGTCTATAGAGGATGACCAGGAGACAATACTAGATTTATCAGGTAAGTCTATAGAGGATGACCAGGAGACAATACTAGATTTATCATGTAAGTCTATAGAGACCAGGAGACAATACTAGATTTATCAGGTAAGTCTATAGAGACCAGGAGACAATACTAGATTTATCATGTAAGTCTATAGAGGATGACCAGGAGACAATACTAGATTTATCATGTAAGTCTATAGAGGATGACCAGGAGACAATACTAGATTTATCAGGTAAGTCTATAGAGGATGACCAGGAGACAATACTAGATTTATCAGGTAAGTCTATAGAGGATGACCAGGAGACAATACTAGATTTATCAGGTAAGTCTATAGAGGATGACCAGGAGACAATACTAGATTTATCAGGTAAGTCTACAGAGGATGACCAGGAGACATTTGGGTTAGGGTTATGGTGCTTAACCCTATTTTCTACAATATTTCAGTTATATCTTGATTTGATTGGTGATTGGTTAAAGTCACGTAAACAATATGTCAGCCATTATAATTATTACATATAAAACGAATACACAACAATAAATATCAGATTGTTGGTATCAAGTTGGAGCTTAGATGTGCCTGTTGTGGAATATTTTTGTCACGTTGAGGAGGAGAACGGGGGTGTTGATGCATGTGTCTTTTTACTTTTAACTTACCTGGAGTGTGACATTCTCTAGGGGACACTATGCACTCATTTACGTCAGTACCGTCTTAACGTATGGACACGATGGGCAGTTTTCCAGGGGACCCACGAACATAGGGACCCCTGCTAGTCTATGTTTGTTGTGTACATGTTTTTTAATGTTTAAACTCTGATTTTGTTGGGAGTACAATACAATAAATATAAAAAATCATGTTAAATTTTATCGATAATTTACATTTTGATTACTGTGAGTGGTTGTGTAGGTAGGGACCCAGTACACTGCTTTGCCCGGGGTCTATAAATGCTGTTAAGACGACCCTGATTTACGCCCCATCCTTTACAGGAGAGTATCCTCCACAACCAGTTGATTCACCAGGGTTCAAACAGGGGTACATAACCATGTAGGGGAATGCATTGTGCCCCAGGCGTAAAATAAAATATTCATTTTAAGATGAGAACCATGTCTTTTATGTGGAAGAAAGAAAAAAAAAAGAAAAAAAAGAACGAATAACGCGACAACTCTAAGCTTTTTAAATTAAATCCAAATACAGTTATGTCAGAGATTAATGAACCGATAATGAGTGATTATCAATGTCTCCAATTGGTTTTTTTAAACAGATTGCATGAAAGACCTGTGTAACATTTTAACAGTAATAATTTTATCTTGAATTATATGCTTATCAAGAATAATATAATCCTGTTTTACGAAGAACTGAATGCGTATCTTCATTGACTGTTACTACCAACTCTATACAGTTTTGTTTCTGTGAATAAATAATTAACGCAATGTATAAATACAAAACTCAATCAATCCAGTTGCCCTTCTCCCCACCAAGAAAAAAAATTAATCTGTATGGAACTAAATAAAGAATTCTCATGAAAAAGAATGGCAATATTTAACAGTAACTGATAACTTTTCCCAAGCAAGCAATGGAATGGTAGGTATACCCTACCGAATATAACAATTTTACAAAACGAAATTTTGTGATAGAATAATAATAAAAAAACAATTATACAAAAATTATCTATTGCTGAAAGTAAAAGAAATGTTTGACTATTTCTGGGAACTAAAATTAGCCATATCATGTTCGATGTTACGTATGATAAGCACTGTTTTTTGTTTTGTTTTGTTTTTGTTTTTGTTTTTTTTTTATAGAAAAGAGTGAAGTTAGTCTTGTCAGTAATAGATACAAAATGTATAGCCATTTCTGGAAATGGTCACCAACATAATTTTTAGGTATCATCGGAAAATTCAAAATAACAAAAGACTCTATAAAAACGTCCAGTCTGTGCTATATTTTTAATAAACCTTTGGTATTTCCCCCATCAGACTATTTGATACTAAAACGTTATTTCAGCAGTTAAATAAAACATTAAAACATTTGATTTTTATTTCTATCATCACTAACGTTGTGAGTTCGATTCCCGCTCAGGCGATACAATATTATGTGATAAAGTTTGTCAGGGACTTACGACAGGTCAGTGGATTTCTCCGGTACTCCGATTTTCTCCACCAATCAAACTGACCACCACGATATAACTGAAATATTGTTGAAAGTGGCGTTAAACACCACACACCACCATCAATTATGTATAGTAATTTTGTCTTGTAATATAAATATATTAAAAATCAGTTCATTCTTAAATTTAGGTACACGTATATAATAAGTCAAGAGAAATGCTTAGATTTCCTTTCAATAAATAGAGATTATATAATGTATACTTAAATATAATGATCCCGCCTCTGTCTGTTAATACAGAAACACTTGAAGAGATTTATATCCTTCTATTATATTAACATCAATATTTATAATTCTATGTATATTGTCAAAATTGTTAAACTTTATTTGAAGTTAGTATCGTTAAAAATAAATATTTAGATGTAGGGTGGACAAAGTGACATTTACATACGTCTGTTATCATAATGGATTTAATAGTTATTACGTTTGTGTGTTTATATTGTCTTTCCCTTAGCTTGACAAAGACCTTTTTAGGTTTAAAACTGGACCCACTCTTACCTTCGACCTGTTAACATGTGTGTTTTCTCTTTTCATTTACCCCCCCCCGCTAAATATGTACAAAATTCGAGCCATTCTTTGTTTTTTGTTTTCTGTATTCATCGTTTTTATTGTTTTGTTATTTAGATTTTTTAATGGGTGTATTTTATTCTCTTTTCCTTGACAAATACCTTTTAAGTTGAAAAGCCAGACCACTCTTTCTTTTTTGTTCTCTATATTAGTCGTATTTATGTTTTGATATTTTGACCCTTTAACAGGTCATCACATCGGCTTCATCGGACGGAATTTTTTAATCCTTCTAGTTCGGCATAGCACAGAAAATGTTCAATATCGCCTTGAATTCTGGAAAATGAGGCCCATACAGTCGTAGCAAAAAAAAACCTTTTTTTCTATGGTACAAATAGTACCATGTAGTGTAGCCTCCTCAAGCTTCTCGAAACCTGATTCACGTGCATGTGAGCTCCGTCTAATGCTTTACCATTATAATCATGTTATCAATATCACAGGACCGTCGTGGTCGTGCTCGTATGATAGTTGGATTTACAACTATCTGTGTAAGCAGTGTATATCATTACTAACGTTGTGAGTTCGAATTCCCCTCATGGCGAGATATACTCGATATAACATTATTTTATAAAGTTTGTCAGTGACCTGCGAAATGTCGGTGATTTCCTCCACCAATAAAGCCGACCGCCACGATATGACTGAAATATTGTTGAAAGTGGCATTAATCATCATAACCCTAACCGTTAAAATTACCCTCCATACAATTGTAATATTTTACAATGAGCATGTCGCGTTTAATTCTACATTTGCAGACACCTTGAACATTTGAACAATGATGCATAATGATGTAACTCGGAGGGGTCTTTGTTCAAATTATTCTCGACCGCCCGAATAAAATCATCTCATTTCATTCCCCGTATGCGGACACACAATTAGCAAAATGTATATTTGCTATCAGAAGACAATCAAGGAAACAGTAAACCGTATCGCAGTCTAGAATAATACAATAATGTTGAATATAGTAACGTAATCCGATAATTTGTTCCTATTAGTACTAATAATGTTAATCTTAGGATTGTCTCTAAACTATCTCGGCCAGGAAATGATTGATTAATGAATGCATTGTGAAAGTGTTACGAATATAGGATTATAGACTTTACAGAAAGTTGTGCACGTGGTGTCGTGATAAGAATACACATACAAATGTACTCGTTTTCTTAGTTACTTTCGTCCAAAAATTGGCAAAGTGACCATAACGCCGAAATTATCCATCTTGGAGAATCGTTACGATATATACATGCTCATATCAACCAAACACATACACATTCTATGATCTAGTGTCGTCAAAAGACAAGTTGCATACACAAGCTTGATTACATGTAACTTCTACAAAGATGCAGAAGGGTCGTGTCTTATACTTAATTGGTCTACTTAAAAAATCGTAAGATAAACACATATTGGTATTACATTAAGACATCATACCAAATATGAACAAGTTCAATCAAAAGATAAAAGACGACTTACCTACACAAGAATTTGGAATGGATATATGGAATATAGCCCTTTAGATCTTCGTAAAGGATTTTTTTAGAAAGTTTTACATAAAATATTACTGAATAACGAAGTAAAAGAATGTTTCATTGCATAATATTTACGCCAATATAAAAGAAAGTGAGATATAGACTTGACAGTATGTAGCATACATTGATTTCCTGTTACGTAATAGAAGCACAATCAGTATGTTGCCAAAACAACTATATAAATCATTATAGTTATTAGAACGTTTCATATGGATACCAAATATGCTCATCCTCTTGTTGCCTACTTGTTCCTTATTTGTAGTTAGACTTCATACCACAGCTTCTCAAGAAAAACGAAAATAAGCTAGTCCGGTCCTAGAATTTCACTCTCCGCTATATAGATTATGTCCTTTCATTAAATAATATTTGGTGATTTTGTTAATGATAGTATCTCTCCCACTGAGCTTAAAATAAAGGATACCAGCTAGGTCTGCTTCATACCTTGACATACACCTGGAAATTGACCGTGAAAGCCTGTTAAGAACGAAACTTTACCACAGAGATTGTATTTCAATTTTCATATAGTGAATTTTCCATAAATATGTTGCAACATTCCAGTAGCACCTGCATATGAAGTATATATCACCCTGTTGATAAGATATTCCAGAGCTTGTGGTTTCTATAATGACTTCATCACTTACGGTCGCCATTACGTCAACCGTTACGGGATATTTGTGTCACAGATTACCAAGTATAT
Source organism: Gigantidas platifrons (assembly GCA_002080005.1). NCBI lineage: Eukaryota > Metazoa > Mollusca > Bivalvia > Mytilida > Modiolidae > Gigantidas > Gigantidas platifrons. The sequence continues at coordinate 55,255 of MJUT01054173.1, read as the reverse complement.
GTTCCGTTTATCGTAATCACAACCTGGACCTTTCGCCATTCATGACTTGATTTGTAAAAAGTGTAACACGGCGGGTGTCATTAGTGGAACAGGAAGTGCCTACCCTTCCGGAGCACCTGAGTTCACCCCTGGTCTTAGTTGGACTCTTTATTTCTGTGAAGTGTTTTGTACATTATTGCTTGACTTTTTGTCCCCTTTCCTTTGGCCATTGCTTTGTTTATCCTTTTACCATCTACCACTTTTATATCTCCAAACTTTTCTCCAATTGAAATAGCATGGGAGATCGGCATGCTATTCGTATATCCATACCATAGCCAGACACCATGCATAACTAGTACTGTCAAAAGATAAAAAAAAAATTGCCAACACAAGATAGTGGAACGGACGGAACAACAACATTACAGTATAATCCACGAGAGTAGGCGTACAATATGTAAAACAAATATATATAGTAGTATATAATTGCGCAATGAGTGAAAGTGGTATGTCCTTAATTTCACGAAATTTATAAATACGCTCGATTACTTCGTCATGTTTGACTGAATAGGGAGCAGGGACTACTTACACTCCCGGAACATATGATTTCATCCCAAGTTTTAGTGAGGTTCATGTTGTTCAATCTTTAGTTTACTATTGTTTGTGGACCATTGTTTGTGTTTTTGTCCATTTTCTTCTAGCCATTGCATAGTCAAATTTACGATTCAGGTTTTCTGATTTCTCCTGTAATGTCTTCAAACTTTCATAGATGAAACGTCGGTAAACATCAAGTCACAAAAAATGAGAAATGTTGTAATAAACAAAATTTTAGTAGGATTAATGACAGGATAAGGTCAGAAAATATTAAAGAAAGTACGTTAGTAATCCGATAGCTCGTGAAATATTTGAGTAAATTGTAAAGGATTAACATAGGATACATTTGGAAATTGTAAACAGTGATATTTTACTGGCTCATTTTACATATTTTTATGGACTGCTTAACAAGTCATAGAACAAATAAAACACGCAAAGCATTATGTAAACAGGGCTATGGACAATAGTCGTATACAAATAACATTTAATACCATTTCTGTGGTTAACTGCTAGTTTCATTGCATTCTGTAACGTAATATTAGTAAGATAAATGCAGGGAAACGAATTAATATAAGTTTTTTTAAAACTTGTTTTCGAATCCCTTTAATTATTTGTATTGTATCATATTACAATTTATGTCATTGTACTATATTTATTAATTAATAAAATATGTTTAAACTAAGATAAATGCATAGTGGCAACAGTTGCATATCCACCTTTCCCTTAGGTTAAACTGCAATGTGTCTTTCACATGATCATGATACATTATAGGCGTGGGAGCTAAACGAACAGTATGTATACACAATGTAGGTGTCTTTTCTTTGTCATTTATCCATCGTCCATAATACAGAAAAACCTAGATATCAAATTTAGTGCACACGTCTCGTTTTTGGAATAACCTTCATCAGGTACGCTGGAAATCGAAAGGTTGGAAAGCCAAATAATTTAAAGTTTTGGAAGCAATAAAATTAAAGGGCCTAAACAGGATAGCTAAAGTCGGCTAAAGTCACCCATGCCTGCGGGAGGAGAATCTTAGTTTTATGCTACATGTTATGAATTGAACTTTTCTTCTTCTGATGCTAGAATACAACTAGAGTAATTTGGGTAAGAATTATTTAAAACTTTTACCATGACTGATGGCATGTTGAATTGATCTCGTGGTAGGCGATTGGCTCCCATCTATCTATATGCCATGCGACCAACACTTTAATATACAAAACCAGTCTAACAGCTAATTTGGTAATGGGTTGATTGATTGTGATTTCACGTCAAGTGAGTAGTACTTCATCTATATTCATTACGAAAGTTTACAAACATAAAATATATATAAATATGGCACTGGGATGGTCCCATGGGTGGATGTTACGATTGACTAAGGCAAATGAGGACATAATAGATTGCGTCGAGAAAGTGTACCTTATAACAGGCCATTAACTACCAATCCTAACAGACATGTTTATTAGGAGTTCCTGTAAATTGTCTTTAGTGTACAAAGAGCACGACATTCTCCAAACTCAAGACCCATGTACGTCACTAGGTCTGTATTTGATCAGTATTGCAGAATCAGCGTACTCCCCTGTTGATATGGTTGCACACCACAGCAGAGAAACTATTTCCTATATTCACACTCGGGTTTCCATCGAGTGATAAATTGTTAACATCTTTCAAGTAAGTTGTATGTATTTGTAAACGTAAATCACAACTAAAACTCTATAAATTTAAAACTGTTTCATTTCTTACTATTTCATTCTGACAAATCTTTCTGAAATATATTTCCTCCTCTCTTCCAATCGAAACGCTAAGAGTGTTTTTCATTTGCCATTCGCCGTAAGTAAGGCGTTATACACTTATCACGGTTTTACAATTATATTGTAGAAGAGATATAATAAAGAAAGGGAAAATATAATACAATGTTGAATACATTGACTGATTAAAAACTATCGGAGATGAACAGTAACAAGCAACATGCAACCAACCAAAACAACACGAACTATCCCTCCTGGAAACCTCATCAGCATATATTCATAAATTAGTGAAAACTCCCTCTATCCTAAAAGTGACAAGTAAGCATCTAAGCAGCATGACCCCTGGCATTTTACTATGTTCTCACATCATCAATGATAAAAATATAAAAACAAATGTAGAAAATAAAGATCAATGGTGGCAGCAATAGCAGACGACATCTCAACCCTGCCTGTGGTGGCAACAATAACAGACGACATCTCAACCCTGCCTGTGGTGGCAACAATAGCAGACGACATCTCAACCCTGCCTGCAAATATTGTTGGTCATAGTGTTATGTCTTCTTGTTTCAGTTAAATATCCAGATTACGATAGTACCGGTGCTAAGACATACGAGAGAGCATGTCGGAAGATGAATGTTGTCCCGTCTTCAAAGATAACGAAGAAAATGGATAACGAAAAAGAAACAACGCTTGACTTACGCCACTATGGTCTCGATAGCAAAGGTACTATGGCTGTCGCCATGGCAATGGTAGTAAGTATACATTAACGAAACAAGCCCATCATTACATTGCCACGAAATGAATATGTCAATCGAATGACAATTCGTATAGTTTTGTGTTTAACTAACTGTCGGGTGATATTGTTCTTTCTGTTTTCTGTTTCTCTGGATTGTTCATGTTTGAATGCCCCTTCGGTATTTCCTAATGTTTACGGTTACATTCAAGTCCTTTCCAGAATATATATACAATGATACTTAATTCACTTCTGAATAACGCTTCCACAAAGTTTAAAGACAGTAATTCATACAAACATGACAAGTCAAATAAAACATTGATAATACGTCTTTTAAAGTATTCTTATATGTTGTTGTTATTTTTAATCTTTTCTTGATAACAGATAAAGTTAGGATTTAGAAATAAATTCTTCGAATAAAAGCTGTCAAAATCACAATAGAATCGGCAGTATGAATAAGGGCACTATCAACATATAATGCAGTAGGTACAATGCAGTTAGCTTTAAAATTAAGTCGATTGAATGTAATACCTCTACGAAGATGTTTGAATATCACAAATATAACTTGTGTATACCAAGACGCTTTTCAATTTATTTTTAATAGTTTCACATAACATAGCGGACACCGTTCAGAAAATTGCAATAAAAACATCTGCCTTTGATTTTTCATTATATTCGATGGCGGTTTTATTTCGTGTTTTCGTCATACCGGTTTAAATGTCGACTTTCTCCTATAGGTAGTTCTTAGTCTTCATTTCCACCATTTATTGTAATAGAGAATGCATATCTTCATCGGTGGTGTAATGGTTAGCGTGGTTGCCTGGAGTGCGGTAGATCGTGGATAATTGGTATTTGTTGCTTCTCCGCAGCATTAAGGAGTAAGAGCAAAGACTGGTTGTCTCGGAATCAGAATAATGCAACCGAGTGGAGCGACATGTCTACTCACGGACTGTTTTTTTTTCCAGTGAACTAGCACTATAAAAATTCAATTAAGAGTGTCGGTCTAGTACAATGTGGACCTCATGATCATCTCATTGAAAATTCTCTTTTTTCTCCATGATATTGCTGAAAAATTGCTGAGTTGGCGTAAAACAACAATCACTCACTTTTATCTTGATAACATAATGTAATTTTTCATAGTATTATTTTTTTTTATTTGTTGCTATTTTCTCTGAATTAACATTTTTATTGCATTTTTTTGTCGACACGATTCAGTAGTCGTAACGCTGTCGTACAAATAGGTAAGCATAATATGTTACAATAAAAACCCAGATACCTAATGTAGTGAACACGACGCCTTTCTGGAATAATAAAGTTACAAAGTCCAAGAGGTTTGTGTAGTTGTTACCCTATCGTTGTACCATTACGTAAGAATCATATGTTATGAAGTATATCAACTTATTTCAAAGCATCATTTGTTATGGAGTCGGCACCTGGTTATATTGCGTATCAATACCTTGCAAATCATATTTTTGATGAAGTCGTTTTTTGGTGTAGCAATGCGATTCCAAGCACCATATTTAATGAAGCCGTGGCTGGAAGTAGCAATATGCTTCAAGACACATTTAAAAAAAAATTTGTGTATCAATACGTTTCAAAGTTACATCAACATATTTTGAAGCATTGCCTGCTTCTGAGTAACAACACAACCTTCACATTTTTTTTTTATGTTCATATGTTTTTGAGCATCACCTGTCTATATTTTTCAGAGCTCGAACTTTGAACTGATATGTTTGAAGAATTGTCTGTTCTCTAGTAATTATTCGATCTTTGTATAAAAGGGTTTTTATTTGTTGTTTGTTGTCAAAACCCAAATACAATGTAATAAATCAATTAATAATGTTTTCTTGTTCTAGTTCACTTTATAATTTACAGATCAACACCACATTAACAAAGATAAATTTAATGGGTAATAACATTGGTGAAACAGGGATGTTATACCTACAAGTTATGATGTCAGAAAACACAACAATTACCTCACTGGTAAGTATAAACTTTAGATGATAACATTATTACAATGAAAAACTTGTATTACATTATTTTATTGTAGGAGAACATGTTTTCGGATATTTAGATTTTTAAAACTCTTTTAAATTTTGATTTCACTCGTGTTGTTTTATACGATTATTCATGCTGTGTCTGGCAAACGGAAATATCGATTTATATATTCCTTTCGAATGACATAGAATATGTGACGATATCCAATCGGATTACGAGTTATTGATAAATTCTAGTAAGAATAGAATTATTGTGCAATGCCGTTTTGTTTTAAATCAAAAGTTAATTGATATTGCGAATTAAAAGTTAACATCGTTCGGACGTAGACTCTATTTGATGTGCGTTGCAATTCGCATTAAAATGTACGTTCGGACAACAATACGTTTCGAATGCGCATTAAATTAATTCGAATCCGATAATGCGAATCGAATTCGAATTACGTGTGAACGCAGCATAAAACGTTTTTTTTTGTTTATTAAGAGTGTTCAGAGATGGTAGTGGGCTTTTAAAATGATATGTTACAACCATGATGGTTTGTTGATTTATTTTAGTTACAATATATTTGATTGTCTTTGTCCGTAACATTTCTATTATACAAACTGATTTGTTAATGATATTTAATGAGGACTTTGACAATATTCTATAGTTTGTATGGCATGTAAATTGTAGTAAAAAGAGTTTGAAGATACCAAAGGGGCAATCAGAATCCGTATATCGAAGAAGAACAGACAACACAATGGCCAAAAGAAAAATTACAAAAGGGCAAACAACGATCAACAAAGCATACATGTAAAACTAAAGATCGAGTAACATGAACTCCACTAAAAACCGGGGGTGAACTCATGTGCTCCAGAAGGGTAAGCAGTGCCTGCTCCACTAGTGACACCCGTCGTGTTAATCTAGTTACAAACCCGGTGACAAGTCAGGAACGAGGAAAGGACCGGGAAGTATTTCAGCTATATCAATGCGAGCAGTTTTATTGGTGGAGGAAATCGGTATACCAGGAGAAAACCACAGACCTGACGCAAATCACCAACAAATTTATCACATAATGTTGATCGGGTACAGCTCGCCCTGAACGGGGCTCGAATTCACTACTTTAGTGGTGATAGACACTTATTGCACAGGTATTTGTAAATCCAACTACCACACGATAACGAAAATACGGCCCCATTTGTCGAATGGGAGTCGAGCAAATACAGAGGTGTTTTACATAGAAGAAGATCAGAAAAAGGTGGTCACAACTCCATGTTTATTATCAATGGCATCGCTTATGAATTGATGACCCTGGGCCTTGCTTTGTCATGTGATTTTAGAATACTCATCCCAGTTAATTATATCTAAAGCCTCATGTAGACTGAATATTTGTGGAAAGCTGAATTTCAAAATTGACGTGAAATATTGGATCAAATGGTATTACTGTAATCGTCTTGTTCTGGAGTATGCTAATGTATTTAGCAATAGACACATTGTCTGGTCTGTATAAAGGTTACCAATGCTATAAAATGAACAAAAATTATATATACAAAAAAGTAAACAAGAATATTATACGTAAAATGAAATCATGTTATCTAAATATTTTGTTTTGTTTATCATTTCAGAACATTTCAGAAAATGACCTGAAAACCTTTGGTGCTAAATCTATCGGTATAATGCTACATGACAACAAATTCATCAAAGAGCTTAACATTGCAGGTAGTTGTCTTATTTTTTAACTTTATGATATCATGAACAGAAGATCCATTTTATAACCTACCAGTGTTGTTCGAATCCTTTACCATTGAAAGACAAAATGACAAAACTATGGAGAATATACATTTTGTAATACTCTCCATATTGGGGTTAAGGTTAAGATGCCCATTTATTGAAAAAAAATAACTACCAGTTTAAGAACAATACAACAATTGTGTGGTATGTTATTTATTTCTGCTAAATCGGATATAATTTTCGTTATTTTTTTTAATTTTACACATGACATTTAATTTGATTTATTAAAAAATGATATTATCAAGACAATTTGATATGTTATCTAATTATTCTAAATCTCCAATTACTAAGTGGTTATATTTATATAAGAAAGAGATAAATGTTCATTTATGTAGATCTGTGTGATCTTAACAACAATGTACTTGTTATTTAGTAAGACAAGTCTGTAACTGCATGGTTTCTGTTTTTTAAATATACAGGAAATGGATTCACAGATCTTGATGCCCCATTCTTAACGAAGAAAATCGAGGTAACTAAATTAAAGTGTAAACCAGACGATTGCTGTATCAGAATAGTGTATTAAAATGTCACTAACTTTATGTCTGTCCACTGTGGATAACATGATGAACATAAGCAGTGTCATATTATTCATTTGGCACATTAGTCACGAAAATTAACAATTGCATGATAAGAAGCATTTTGTCTAGTGCACTTCATTTTTAATTTATATGAAAAACAATGACAAACTAGTGTCTAGAGCATGCGAAGGACATAATCTAACCCTGAACGTAAGAAACACAGTGTAATCCTATATAATCTTTAACTTGTTGAAAAGCCTAGTATTTGGTAGAAGTAGAAGCAGAAATGAACAGGTCAAAAATTGGAATGTCATGATATAAAGAAGAAACCAAACCGTTCCGAGAAGTCAACTTCTTAATCAACAAATGGTGATAGATACAGATTATACCAATACTATGTCAATCACGTGGGAACAAATATATAGTCCATTAAAGTTTACTGTAAGCGATCTTTATTGGTAGGAAGTAACGCGAAGACGTTCAACCCCCTGTCAACAATAACGATAGTGCGAGCAAAGCTTTAATAAAATGACTTCCGTATTTAATGCCATAATGAATACTGGCCTCCATTCTTTTTATACCTAAGTAAGATAAAAACTCTAGAATGGTTGACCGTCGTTTTGTCCCCTTTCTTGACCGCCTGATCGTGGAAAAGGTTCTTGTCAATGATGTTTAAAGGATGTAACTATAATACACTACATATTTGTTTTGACATGATAGTGAATGTGCTTATATTTACAACTACCTATGCAATCAGTGCATATCACCACTGATGTTGTGAGTTAGAATCTCGATCAGGGCAAGGTGTACAACATTATGCGATAAAGTTTGTCAGTTTTCTCCGGGTCTTCCGGTTTCCTCCACCAATAAAACTGAACGATATAGCTGAAATATTGTTGAAAGTGGCGTTAAACACCTTCAAGCAAGCAAACAAAGAAATCAATTTACGGTACATACTAACCACACGAGTCTGTGTCTCACCTTTTCCTCACTTAAAAGTTTTGGAATCTTAAATGTTAAGAATGGTTTTGGTTTTCACAATATCGAATATAAATAAGTGAGTGAGTGATTGTTACTTAACGTCAACGCATGAATTTTTCAGCTATATCATGGCGAGAACAAGTTTATTTTCAATGAGATGATGATGAGGTCAGCTTTGTACTAGACCTACATGCTTATTTGGATTTTTATAATGCTAGCTCATTGAAACAACAGTCCGCGGATAGGCATGTCACCACACTCGGAAACATTATCCTGATTTCGAGCCAACCTGTCTTTGCTCTTTCTCCTTAATGCGTAGTGGAGAAGCAACAAATACCAATTTTATAGTCTTTGGTTTGACGCGTTCGGGGCTCGAACCACCAATCTACCGCACACCAAGTACTGGATTCTTTAGAAATGCCTGTACCAAGTCAGGGCCATTGCTGTTTTCCCAGTTTTCCGGTTGTTGACTGATTTTGTCTGTTTGCTGATTTATGAGTTTTGACTTTCTCTTTGGAAGATTGCTCGGTGTTCGGTAATTTTGTTATTACCCTTATCTTTTTTTATAAGCTATTGGTTTGCTTGCTGATATAGGAGTTTTTATAAGGGAATACTCAGATGTAGATATAAGTATACCCGTCCATTGAGAATTCAGTAATTCATACATTTTGATATATATATGTCTTGCGGTAACACAAACTGAAAAATTCCAATGGCATCATTTTCATATATTGGAACATATGATTATATATAGATTCTCCTTCAGTTGCCCGTGGGTTACGATATTTCTCCACTCAAGAGAGTTAAATTAAAATTTTTAATTTAACTCTCGAGAGTGGAAAAATTTCGCAACCCACATGGGCAACTGAAGGAGAATTTGTTTCTCCCATTATTTAACACGAACTTTATTTCAAAAGCCGTCAAACGAGTCAAACAAGTCAAATACGGGGAAAGGCACGAGACATTTTAATCCTCTAGAGGATTACAGATTTTTCCACCACTGGTTCAGCGGGGTTAACATGACGTCATAATGGGAGAAATAATATTACAAAACTACTCGAATTATGATTTGCACATTTTATTGTAACACACACAATTTCTGATAAAAATATGTGTATTTTACAGGAACATACAGGACTGGTATATCTAAATCTTAGCCATAATTTATTTGGAGATTTATCAGGCGGTGCCTTTGAACATATGATTGGTTTGTATTTTGTATTGATGTTATTCTGTATACATTGTACATATAAGATTTGGTGGAATGGATTTGATAATGTTTGAGTATCTTAGTATCTTAAACATCCAATAATATTTCAGTTTTATCGTAGCTGTCAGTTTTATTGGTATGTGAAATCCTAGTTGCCATAGAGAACCACCGACCTACTGTAAGTCATTGACACTACCTTTATCATATAAATTTGCATAAAATACACCTTGCCATGGAGCAAATAACCGTTTCATTGAGATTGAAGATAGTTTAGGCCATGGGTGAAGGACCCGTTCAGTATGGCTTAACTTACTGTTCTTGATTTTATGTAGTTTACCTCAAATGTTTAGGAAATTTCAACCGATCCCTTCGAATGCAATGAGACGACATTGCAGTATATTAGAGTCGATATATCGTTTGTTTTTGATAGACGGGAGTTAACTCTTCATGGAAAAAAATATTTCCGTCAACAAATTGTAAAACGGACAACCTTCCGTAACATCAATATGTGTAACTGTCTACATGTATTTGATTGTCGCGAATAATTTCCTCAAAAGGTTGGAAAATAATGTGAAACATTTCAATAGGTATTTCCTTGTAAAAAGATGAAACGTCCTAAAATGATTATTTAGCTTATCAGGTGTCATTATAATATAAAATAGCAATAAACATTAAAAAAATATGCATACTTAAAAATACGTAGATAATTGTTTTCAGGTGAGAATGCTTCACTTACTGAATTAGATTTGAGCTGGAACCAGTTCAGAATTATTGGTGCTAAAAAGATATGTAATGGATTAAAGGTAAGTTCACCCCCGGTTTTTAGTGGGGTTCGCGTTACTCGATCTTTATGTATAATAGCGAGCACAGAGAGCTCTACAGCAACATGGGCATGCAACACACAGCTGGGTCTGCCTAATGATGAGATTGAAATCCTTTCGTCCGGAAGTTGATAAAAGTTGGCGTGTAATATATTACAAAAGTCAAAGTCGATAGATGGTTGTCTTAAGTATTTTTTCCGGAATTTTTTTTATGTCAACAATAAAAAAACTGTATATTTTGCCCTAGGGGCTCCAAATTGGCTTAATAAAATATCTTATCTTATCTTATACACACTGGCCAGACAGAAATGCTGTGCTCGCATCTAGGCAATGCCTACTCCATATTATTTTGTAGATCGTTGTTTGTCCTTTTTTCCTTTGATCATTGTGTTGTCTGTCCTTCTTCGATTTAGGGATTCTGATTACCCTTTTGGTATCTCCAAACTCGTTATATATATTTATATATGTATATTTTGAAATATTTTATAGTTTGGTGTTATTCTCATTCTTGGTGCATTAGAATGACAAAGATACTTTACAATGCACAATAACAAATGTAACCCCGCCAAATGTATGTGCCTGTCCTAAGCCAGAACCTGGATTTCCTTTTTCAAATTTCGTGGTCTTTATTTTGTGTTCAGTGCGCTGATTGTTCATTTTATTGATATTAATCATCACTGTTTAAACTTTCTTTACAAAATAAAACATTAAATCAAATCTATTAAAAACGCCATGTTTTGTGTAGAATAACATATTTTAACGTTTTACATATTTTTTGTATTTTCAGGAAAATAACTACCTAAAAATTGTGAATGCCTCATGGAACGGTTATGACGACGAGGGAGGCGCTGCATTTGGTGATGTTATAGGCCACAATACTAACTTAGTGGAATTAGATATTTCATGTTGTAGAATAGGTCCAGAAGGATTTGGTAAAGTCATGAAAGGGCTCAAACATAATGAGAACTTAGAGGTGTTAACGGTCAGTATCAGATAAAATTCAAAAAAAAAAACAAAACAAAAAACGCCTTGCAGTAAAATACCCACACTTTTTAGTAAAACACGCTTTATTTTTATAGACAGGCAAATTATTTTGAGTGCACTATTAAAAGTCACTACATTTCTAATTAACACTACCAATGTATAACCTTGCCAATACATTTAATGACTTCCAAACAAATAAAATTGTAAGTTTTGATCGATAACGAGGAATAACATGATGTTTAGTAATAAGTCAATGTCACTTATTTTCATTATTTCTGTGAATTTGATGACTTACAAATGCACTACTTTTGCAAGGATATGAGTGGGTTAGTGAGTAAGTGATTGTTGTTTACCATCAAGTGAGTAATTTGTCAGCTATTCCGCGGAGAGAACTATATTGGATGAGATTATGTCCTCTTTGTACTACAACAACAATCATAGTTGGATTTTATAGTGACAACACACTGGAACAATATATCGCTCCACCTGGATTCTGAGCCAACCAGTCTTTGCTCTTACTCCTTTGACGATTCGTGTGGTGAAGCAACATATACCAATTTTACATTCTAAGGGCCCGAACCCAAGATCTACCGCAATCGAGGCGAGCATATTAACCACGGTAGCGGTTATGATCTATGTATACTGTCATTTGCAAGACATTGCTTTCCTATTGTTTGTATTTATCTGATATTTTGTTTGTTTATTGATCTTATGTATCTATGTTGATGTTTGTCTATTCGGATTGTGTATCTATGTTAATGTTTGTCTATTAGAATTGTGATATCATGTACTTTAGAACAATTTGTACATATAGCAGTAAATCCTACTACAGACAACACAGTGGTCAAATGAAAACAGACAAAAGGACAAACAACGATCTACAAAGCACTCCACAGAAAACATAAGACTGAGTAATACCAACTTCCTTAAAAATTATGACTGAATTCAGGTGCTGCAGAAAGGAAAACAGTGCTTTACTACTCCACTAGTGACAGCCGTCTTGCTACTTTTAAACAACACAAAAAATATCTGATATTGAATTCGTGTTGGACACTAATAGGAGCAAATAAATACAAATAACCTCAGTAAAACACGTACCCATGTATAACAAATGGGAGTAGAGACGAACACGACAACGTGTTTACGAGGAAATCGTTGCCTTTGTATTTTTATCTCTGATATATGTATACAGCAAATGGTTGCTACCCACCAGATATATTATGACAAATATTGATATAGTCAATTTTAACATGCTGTATTAAATGAATTGTCTGTCTATATTTTGCCGACGTCTTTAGGTGATTACGTGACTATCTACTATCCATGTTGGATATTTATTCTGTTGAAAAAAAAGACTTAATATTGGTGATATGTTTGTAGATTGGTAAAAACAATATTCCTGATACGGCTGTAGAAACTGCAGTGGATTTAATGTTAACATTGGATCCAACTAAATGTAGGCTGGCAGTCTTAGATTTATCGGTAAGGTTTCATGATTCAGTTTCCCACCGTCAGGGAAGATGTCGCATTTGGGCCGGAATTGTTATCTTGTATATAAAATAGATTTATTTAATATCTTTTTGAACATAACACAATCATCAATCAGGTATGAGTAAAGATAATAGTCACATATTCCATGGTTACTCTCTTCGTGGTATTTTTTATTCTAATTTTATTCATAAAGTGAAAAACAAAAATAGCACACTGTTGTAACAGTTCCAAAATATCTAATAGAAAAATGATAGAAACAATGGTAGAAACAATGGTAGAAACAATGATAGAAACAATGGTAGAAACAATGGTAGAAACAATGACAAAACAATGGTAGAAACAATGGTAGAAACAATGACAAAACAATGGTAGAAACAATG
>MJUT01054173.1:6924-21718 GCA_002080005.1 Gigantidas platifrons | reverse complement strand
AAGGTCATTCGCAACAATTTTGCTAATTTGTATGATGGTCTGCATGCCACCCATAGTTTGAAGAAACGGTGGCATAAGCAACTTTTAAAGTGTGTTGAGGCTGAAGTAGAGTTGATTAGGAAGTTCAACCTGAAATCTACGAAGATTGAAGTAACAGTCTCTAAATAGGTTTAGGCAAGATCTTGAAAGATTAAACATGGAATTAAAAAACCTATTGTCATGCCAGACGTGTTCAAAGGTGACATTGAGGAGGATTGGGAGGACTGGATTGAAAGTTTTAAGGCTTGTGCAGACATCAACAGCTGGGACGATACTCTAAAGTGTAATTTTTTAGGCGTAAGAGTAAAAGGAACAGCCTATAAAGTGTATCAAGATCTTGAGACAGCAGTAAATCTAGATTGGAAAGAGTTATGTAAAACTTTAGAAAAACGGTTTAAAACTGTAAAGCAACCGCAGTTTTACAAAACAAAGTTTTTAGGATTGAAGTAAGAACAAAATGGGACCATTCTTGATCTTGGTAACAAGATTAGAACATTGGCACGCAAAGCGTACCCAGAAATAGATTCCCAGTTGCGCGATGAGCTTGCACGTGATCAATTTGTGCGTGCCCTTTCAAACGTAGACATGACATTGAAACTTTAGATGATGCCATACGAATGGCCATAGACCGGCAAACAGTTGAAATTGATGTACGAAAGGACAAAAAGGTTTTTAAGGAAAAGAAAGAACCTACTACAGAAGGAGTTAAATCAGGGGAAGCATGTGTTGCTGCCACACAGGAAACATCTCTTATGTCAATGATGACGGAAGTTTTGACATTGATAAAGGAAGATCGAAAGGAGGCCAGAAGAAATCGAGGACAGTATAATGTTAGGAGAGGGAGAGGACGAATGCGTAATGAAAACAATTTGAGATGTTACGTTTGTGGTAGTGGTAGACATTTGAAACGGTATTGTCCTAAAAACAATATTTGCTGGAATTGTGAACTTCCTGGCCATACAAAGAATAATTGCCCAAATTTGAAACAAACAGTCGGGAAACGGCAAGTAGCCGGGGTTGAGGGTCGGACGTCGGCTGAAAATCAAGACCTTGACTCTAAATATGCATGTTCAAGTGTAGGATAATCAATAATGTGCAAAGGATTAATTAATAATATTGCCATAGATATGTTAATTGACACAGGGTCTGTATATACTCTGATTAGTTACAATCTCTTTAAAGATATAGAGACAAAAAATCAGTCAAAGTTGTTCGTTTCGCCCTGAAAATCTACAGTTGTCTCTGCTAATAATGAAAAGATTGATATACATGGAGTCAGTGATGTAAATATCTTCATCAACGGAGTAAAATGCTATCATTCAGTATTAATTGCAACGGATTTGGCTCATCATTGTCTTCTTGGTATTGATTTTCTTCGAATACATAATGCAAAAATAGATTTCCAAACAATGACAATTACTGTGGATAGAAGTGAGTGCAAAATCAATTATTCTTCTCAAAGTACAGCAGTGTGCAAACCTACACCCTTAAATATATCTGGGTATTCCCTCAAGACTGAAGACTTGTCCAATGGGTGTGAACCAGATTTATGACAATAATCAAATGAGGTATCCTGCTTGGTAACATGGGGCTTGACATCACTGATGCCTGGGGATATGGTGTCAACTGAGTACACCAACTTGATCAACTCAAGGTTGAGACAAGACTGTAATCCTAAAATAGGGGGACCCTTAGTATCGACAACATACAACTCAATATCTTGTAACTTTGGGGTTTGTTTACATTCGCATGACAGACGACAGACGCCAAGTGAGTGCAATAGACTACCATTATATGCTGAAAGCTTGCGTTTTGGTAATTGAAGTACACCAAGCAACCCTAATTTATCGTACACTTTCTCTGGTAAAATATTAGCTTGTGAACCCGTATCAATTTTAAAATCAATAGGAACTGACTTTGGACCTATACTTAATTTGGCAAACGCCTGGTCAACAATAATATTTGATTCAATACTATCCATATAAAAATCAGACTCTGAATCAGGGTACTCTGGTTGTGTGTGAACCTCATTTACATGAACATTACTATATTGTGAATTACAAAATTTGGCAAAATGATTCCATTTTTTACAAACATTACACTGTTTTCCTTTAGCAGGGCACACATCTGATTTGTGTTCATAACCACAATTGTGACAGCTAGTTTGGCGAATATGTTTCTGTTGTTGTGTCTTCTTCGTTTGAGGGGTACGGCCCTTGAAAGGTTATCACCTGACGGAAACTTGGGTTTTTGCCACGGCTTGGACACTGCGTGAACTTCAGCTGGGGGCGACATAAATTTCAATTGTTCTTGAGAGTATTCATAACTCTGGCTAATCTGGATAGCTTTTTCCAGAGTTAGCTTTTCGTCTTCAATAATAAGTCTTTCTCTCACCTTTGACGAGGATATTCCGAACACTATTCGGTCTCTTATCATCTCCTCGGGGTCTTTGTAGTTACAATCCTTCACATGCAACTTCAAGTTTGTAACAAATTTTTCAGAAGTGTCACCATTCTGGATAATGTTGTTAAATTTGTAACGGGCAAACACATGGTTTAGTTTAGGTTGCACATAAGATTTGAACTTATCATTAAAAGTTTGTAACTTCTTTGCATCTTCTGCTGAAAGGACTGGGGGTTATAAGGGTCAAAATAGGCCCCACCGGATGTTGATAATTTTTTCTCCAAAATATATTCACAATATGTGCTTTTCAGAAATAAATACAAATAGTTAATATGTGCACCTATTTTCTCACAGCGGACCAACAAAGTTAGGTGATGAAAAGCTACGAACGTCATTTTTTTTTCAGAATCAGAATACAGAACTTACGACGTTTCATTGTATTCTAATGCATATCTTACAAACACACACACAAAAAGAACAAAGCTCAATAAACAAAGGATGCAAATGATTTAACATGCAATGTGGTATTGATTTCAGGAGAGAGAAAAAAACATGCGGTTCCAAAGCTGTATTATGAAATTAAAGTGAACGAATAGTATTATCGCAACGTCACCCATTTTCGACGGTCGCCTGTTTTCGACGGTTTGTTTCGCGTGATAAAATCTCTCCTTATTTTGATCACTTCATTTATTAGAGGTTATATTATGATGCTGAAATTGCTTAAGATGATCGCAAGAAATCTAATCTAAAAATGTAATTTGTAAGTGTACATGTAAGAACTACCTACCGCATCTATTATTTCAGGTTTTTTTTTTTTTATATAATATGGAAATATTTTGGGAAATGGTGTGAAGCATAATGTTTGATGTGTAACGATTGTAGCTACGATGCTGTGAGATTTTTGTTATAAACTGATAACAGCCTTGGAATAAGAGAGTGGTTGTTGATTTATGGTTTGCTTTATTGTGCTCAAGTCACATTCAACAATATTTCAGTTTTATAATATAGTATCAAATATTTCATGTAGATTTCTTTGTATAGTAAAAATGCAATATTTTCCGATATTTTTACCAGTCCTCCTTTATAAATATACCTAAAAAGTAGAACAATTCCGAATAAGTTCAAAATATTGCATCTTGACCGATATTGCATTCCATTCTTTCTCCTTTAAGTTTAGTATGCACTAGAGCTCGGTTCCGAGTAAAACTATATTTGCATGCAAGCGGACGAGAGATATAAACAATATGGCGTAATTATGTTGAATACATGTTGCAAAGATATATGGCTAAATGTAAATGTCACAGACTGAAATATTTGGTACTACAAAATGTACATTATAAAAGGGTTATTGCACTAATATTGAGGAATATTGTCCCGAGCAGTATATACTGCGAGGGACAATATTCCTCAATATTAGTGCAATAACCCCTTTAATATCGTTGCGGTCAGTTTTATCGGTGGAGGAAACCGCAGTACCGGAGAAAACCATTGACCTGCCGTAAGTCACTAACAAACTTGATCACATAATGTTGTATCGAATAGACCTCGCCATGAACCGATTCGAACTCACAGCCTTAGTGGTGATAGGCACTGATTGAACATGTAGTTGTAAACTACCAAATGATCACGAGCACGACGATCCCTCTATTCTGATATATTACATCAGTTATACATCAAGTCATTAGTAATTATTATTTATCAGTTTCAGTTACTGCTAGTTTGTTTAGTTTTGGACAATTGACAGTTGTTTTATGTCGGTCGTTATCTCAACGTACAACCAATTACGTTAGTTTTTGATCAGCTTGAAAGTGCTTTAACAACATGAACTTCAGATAACTTTGCCCCTTTTTGACAATACTACTACCGATTAACTAGAACTTTAACGTCCTTGGCTACCCAGACAGATCTCTCGCGGACGGATGAATGGCCATGTTACTTGATACCCTTCGAAACTTTAATGACGAAAGGGATAACAAAATACATGTATGGCTGAGGTTACTTTCTGGACTTTTATTCATCATGAATCATTCATTGTTTTTCAAATCCAAGTCGACTTGCACATATCTGTGTATAAGTTGGACAGTCGTTTATCACGAGTCTCCTTCCACTTAAAGATATCTCGCTTGTTGCTGATGACACCGATAGTGTCAGTAAGATACTGATGGTGCTGTATATAGCCGGGTATAAGTCACGGTTTGTTGCATGTAGAGTGTCGAGTAGTATCGCTGGCTTATCATCTACAAGAGCCCACCTAATAACATTATCCACAAAATCATGGAAGATATCTACATGTGTATTCCAGTAGGAAAATGAAGGGAGTAAATTGTCAAATCTATGTATAGGCACGTGCTTACTTGACACTAAAGTAGCTACGCCCCTGCAGATGGATAAACTTATGTGCTAAATTGATGCCGACGATTTTTTGTGGGCGGGTATCTTTTACGTGGTCACCAGAAAATACACTAATGGAAATCATGCTATGATTCGAATAGCACAAAACCTGCAAGGAAAAGTTGCATCCAATAAACAATTACATGCATCGTAGATGCACTGTCATTTGAACTCAAAGGAATGGAACAATATCCAATGATAACCGGAGCTACTCTAAATGAATGTATCAATATGAAGATCATGAAAACGAGAAAGGACTACATAGATAATTGAAAGTTCTCAGTATCTTAAAAGAACATTTCTCTCACTCGCCATTAGAAATCTTATTTAATCAAAAAAGTTTTGCATCTACGATCTATACAAATATAGTCCATTTGATTTAAATAAATTTCCAGAAAACAATATCTTAAAAGTTTTAAGTATAAGTAATTTGTAAGTATTTTTACTAATATTCCGTCGTCTCCGGGATCTAATAAATCAAGATTTTTGTATTTATGATTATGAATTCGAACACAAGAAGGTTTGTTTGTGGTTGAACAGTTCTAGTTTCTATTTGATTGATACATTTAGAAAAAAAATGATTAACATATTTTCCCGTGAAAAAAAAAATCGGTTTCGTTTTATTTCACATCGTCCCTTCTATGAGCGGGATGATAAACTAACGCCATGTCTAAACTAAATAAAGTTATTGGATAATTATTTAAGGATATATCAGATTGTGCCCAAAAATATCTACAACTCCTTTGGGATAAACTTTTTTGACTTCATTTTAGAAGTAGCAGCGATAGGTATTAAAACTATCTCAGTATCCCAGTAGTAATAATTATTTCAGTATCCCGGAATAAAATATCTAATCAATAATTGGGGGGATATGAAAAAAATATTTAGGATTAAGTTGTTTTTATTGCATGTTAATTGGTTACATGCCAACATACCACTGATTTTTTTACGATAAAGATAGGAAATAGCGTGCTTCTCAAACATCGAAACGTCATAGAAGCGCTTGTTATATTTGAACATTTTCCCGTCGCTTTTTAAGAAATTTAACACCTGCGCAGTCGTGCCCCCAAAAATACTTTAACAGTATTTGTGTTTTATTAATTTTAATAATCTGTTAAAATATGTTTTTGGTGCACGACTGTGCGGGTGCTTAATTTCTTCAAAAACCGTCGAAATATCGGCAAAATTCAACGAAATACAGTAGATAAATGACATTCATGACGTCACAATGATGTCATAAACGTACCGATTTTGTTGGAAACAAGTTTTAACATCAAAAGTATGATGTCTATAGAATAGAATACATCTACTTTTGATCAAGTATTTTTTTAAATTAATTAAATATGGGGCCATATAAGGCCCTTATAGCCCCCAGTCCTTTCCCATGTGTTAAAACATATCTGTCCTTATCCCCAATCCATAACAGTAAATACTTGCACAAAATTGATTCTTCCTTGTCCGCCAACGGACCTGTGAAAATTAAATCCACGTGTTGTTGAAACTTTTTCCATGATTCCGGAAGATTTGTACTGTCCCAATCCATTTTGGGGGGTGCAATGCCGATTAAATCAATTATAACTAGATTCCTTCACTCGTTTCACATCTGACACCATGTAACGATTGGTGTTTGCAAGGTCAGTTTGGCTTTGGGTGTCTGAGGAACGACAAACAAGCATGTGTTCTCAGCATATATTAGTAAAACATAAATGGGTCCGCACGGGCACCCAGACAGTATTTATGCAAGCAGTAATAGGAGACAACCCTTGTGGGTAAAAGATTGCAGAGCAATCACATTATGTTATAAATCTCACTTGGGACTGAATATTATCACAATATCATTTATGTATAATAAAAATAGAAGAGGGACTCATATAGTGGAACACCGGCATTTATATACTGACAGGATGAATAACATCCATTAATAGCAACACGTTGTAATCGATCTTGCAAATAACCAAATGATAATATTTCCACCAAACCCATAATTTTTCAATTTATGCAAAAGTCCACGATGCCAAACATTATGGAATGCCTTCGCTAACATCGCAGAAAACAATTAGAAATTACTTTCCGTCATACAAAGCCTTTCCTATATTGTTAGTAATATCAACCGAATCGCCTTTGGTAAAGCCGGACTGACAATGCGTTATAATATTATGATTAAGTAAATAAATATTAATATGTTTAAACACACATCGTTCCATGACTTTACCAACGATACTAATCAGCGATATCTGACGATAATTTTGTAACAATGCTGGGCTATCTTTTTGTAAAAACTGGACAGACGTTAGCTTTCTTCCAATCGAAAGGAAAGACACCGCATCGTAGGGAAATATTAAATATCTTACATAAAGGGTAATTTGAAATTCACGCTCCTTCCTTAAAAATACGGGGGCTAATACCGTCGGGTCCAATAGCTTTAGATATATCAAGAATATTAAGCAAATCAACAACGTCTGATTCAGTAATATTAATATTATTTAGCACATATTCCGATTCAGGTAAAATATTTGGAAGGTCAACGTTCGCATCATCCAACTCAGTTTGTGCAACAAAAACAAATTATTAAATAATTCACACTCATCATTAACTTTGATGGGGGAATGAGCTCTTTTTTATTTTTAAAGTTAGATTTTTGTTTAGCTATTTTCCACCAGACTTTGTTGATGTACTGTCGTGGTTTTTCGGAATGTTTGTCAAAATAAGTTATTCTTGCATTCCTAATTTTTGACGTGCACTCATTTCTAATATGACGGAAACGTTCCCAGTCTAGTACTGATTTTGAACGTTTCACTCTCGTATGAAGGCGATTTTCTTTCTAATAGTATGTTTCATGTCATTTGTGATCCAAGGGCAGTCCTTGGTCCTCATGGTAATGTTTTTGTTTGGAACATTCGACAAGGCTATCTGGAGTATC
Source organism: Gigantidas platifrons (assembly GCA_002080005.1). NCBI lineage: Eukaryota > Metazoa > Mollusca > Bivalvia > Mytilida > Modiolidae > Gigantidas > Gigantidas platifrons. Next base: position 13,965 of record MJUT01054173.1, on the reverse strand, counting down.
GTACTTGTGATGTTAGTTACACTCTGATTGACATCGTTTTCAATGATAAGTGTATCCCATTGTACAGACTGTAAGTCTCGCCTTAAGTCATCGCCTTTTCATAAAGCCAAATGTTATAACAACTAGAAGTGTGTTTCTTAAAATTAAAGATACCATATGTAGGACAATGAAAACAAGTAAAGTTCGTGTTCGTAAGAGAAGGACCAACCTCTGTATATGTTATAAATGAGGGATTATTTTTTAATACTAGGTCAATAAGAGATTGACTATGTTCTGTGAAGTTAGTCGCTTCATTTATCAGTTGATGCAGATTATACAATCTCATAATGTATTTAAATTTGCGAAATTTGGGGTTTAACTGGTTGTCTTTACCTACTACGATAACAGCATCTGCATTGCAGTTCAAAGACAGTTCTATATATTATTCCAAACTAAGCCATACCGCGGCCGGACTGCTCGGAGGGACTTAAAAAGTACCATGCATAACGTTTTGGTTTTTTATTTTGAGCTCCACCCAAACATACTAAGCCGTTGATTTCAAGATCGGTTTTCCGTTCATAATGGACAGCTTCTTTAATATAAACAGCAATCCCTCCGTATGAACTTTCAACACGCCTTTTTCCTAATAGGAACGCTAAATTAGTTTAGTTTTATATCACGGTCTGGCTTTGAATGGTTAAGCCAAGTTTCAGTAAATGATAATATATCAAAATTACCATATTCCGCCGATATTAGATCAAGTTTGGGTTTCAAACTTTGAACATTCAAGCGTAAGAAGGAAACATTATTTTTCATGTACTTGTGTATGCTTGATACGCTAGATGTAGACGAATCCGCAAAAGTGCTATTTTCAATTCGACCTGGATTTAGTTCAATACCAGATATAATCAAGAGTATAGCAATCACTGAGAGCATGTAGTACATGCTTGATAAAATATTACGAGTATAATTTACGTTCGTGCCGAGATGATTGTGCATCATAAATTTTGTCACTTCTTGTTCTAAATCGTTACGTAGAAAGTGCAATATAATTATACAAGGTAGGAACTTCACGCCTCCGAATATCAACATATTTATCAGCTGATACTAAAAAAATGACAGAATGTGACATGCACAGATCGCGACAGAGTCAAATTGACCATTGCTAGCTCTGTACTGATCTAATGATATGGGCATTAGGTTATACCAGGCTCTCTTATCAAGAACAGACATACTCTCTTATCATGAACAGACAGAGCGAGCAATTGGTCAAATATATGTCAGTATTACTACAAACGATTCACATATGGTAAACTATCAATTAAAACAAGTGTTCTTATACATAGGTATTATAAATTTATGTTTGTTAAATTATAGTTTTCAAGACATTTACTTTAGAGAATTCAAAAGAAAAAAGGTCCGAACATATTGCTTAGACCCAGAATACGTAGCATGTGCTTATTGTTCGGATCGGCTATTCTAGCCTAGACTGTCATTCCAGTCCGGAACAAATGGCCTTCTACATCGGCTCTGTCGGAAAAAATAATTTAACGGCGAAGAAGACGAAAGATGTAATTTGATCCAAATATAACCTCCCCCCCCGAAATTCATATGGTCGTCACTTTGAGATTATCATTGAATCAAAGAAGTTTACTATTTCTTCATTATTCCGTCATACAAGTACAAATTCAAACTAATGTTCAAGAAAATGGGTCAAGTTAAGCTTTAGATCTCTTTCTTATGTATTCCCGCGAATTTTTGCTTTGTTGCTGTTCTTACTCGTACGATGAAAGTGAAAAACAAACAGATCTCTTTCGGACTATCGAACTGTCGGACTATTGGATTGCGGGATCAGTGGGCTGTAGGAATATCGGATTGTCGGACTAACGGGCTGTCGGATTATAGCTACGCTCCCGACTTGGACCGGTGTTTGTAATATATACTGAGCAAACAAACAGTTGTATCCTGAAATAAATTATAAAAAGGAAACATAATTGTGATATTGGGCTTTTTTTTCATTATTCTTTCAATATTGTACAGTAGCAAAACTGGTTCTACTTAAATGCAATTTTTGTGACTCAACCGGAAAGTATGGTTGACAAAGCCGGAACGAATGTACGTAAATAAGCATTACGTTTTAACTGTAATTAGTCTAAAAGTATTCATGGTGGCATGCCAGTGTAAATTATCATTTATCTAAGCATTACAAAGGGTTTGTGTGCTTTAATTACACATATAGACTACTTTTTATAGCTTTATTTGATGATTTCAAGCTCATTATTAGCATTTGTCATTGTTTATGTGCATCATTTTACCCATATATGAGTAATCGATGAAGATAACTACATCAATATATAGATAAAAACAAACAACAATAATCCACTGATAACGACATATTCTGGTTTCAAGATAAAATAATACTATATGATCATAATACTCATTTTTTGTCGTCACCTATATATCAATCATGCTGAGCTGACATAGCCGGATCCTGACGAAACATTTTCAGCCGGAGCTCTTTTACGACAGTGATTAAGTTTAGTCAGAATGGGCAGTTGTATTCAAATGTAGTAATTAAACCCCTCCAAATATCGGGATATTTTATTAGCCGGTACTCGAAAAAAATGACAGGATTTGACGTGTACGGATCGTGACAAATTAAGAAATTGACTATTGCTACTTCTAATATGGACATTACGTTATACCAAGCTCTCTTATCATGAACAGACAGAGCCAGCACCAGCAACTGGTCAAAACTATGTCAGTATTACTACAAACGATGTTGATATCATTAAATACCAAAAAAAAGTGTTATTGTACAAAAATAGTTATGGTAAGATGTGCAACAGAATGGATAAGAAAACCATCAAGAAATAATACAGCAATATTTCTAACAAGAATGCCGTAGATTTTCAACCATAATATTTGCATAGCTAATTAAGCCTTAATCAAATAGTACAAGTGTAATTGAACGAATATGTATTCGGAATGTCTCAGTTGTGTGAAATTTTCAATAGCCACAAAGTTTAGGGTAATGATCCATCTGATAAGAAAATAATGAAAACGTTTTCGTATTTGATAAATTATATTTGATTTTGGGCATGACGTATAAATGAACAATACAGATAATTCAATATCCACTTGGGACCTTTGTGGTCGTATGGTAGTTTGATTTACAACTACCTGCGCAACCAGTGCATATCACCACTGCAGCTGTGAATTCGAAACCCGTTTGCAGCCAGGGGCCGATCCAGGGGGCACACCCGGTGCGCCCCCCTAAAATTGGAAAAAAATATGATGTTTTTGCGTAAAATCGTGCTTTTTCATACAAAATGTCCCAAAAATGTTCGCGCCTCGATCCGCTCGGCGCAATTATTTTAAGTGCGCCCCCTAACTTGAAATACTGGATCCGCCCCTGGCAGCGATGTGTACTCGAAACAACATTATGTGAGAAAGTTTTTTAGTGGCTTGTGACAGTTCGGTGGTTTTCCTCCACCAATAAAACTGACCGTCACGATATAACTGAAATATTGTTGAAAGTGGCGCGAAACACCATAAGCCTAAACCAACCATCTATATCCACGTAGGAAAAATTGCCAATCACTGATTTTATTTTTGGTAATTGATTTCAGTGATATTTTGTTATGTAGATCTACAATTCTACTTAACAATGACGTCAATCTAATTACGTTTGTTCTCCTCGAATTGTCATAGTAATAACACACAAAATATTGAATTTATAAATAAGTATTTTCTTTTTATTTCTGGCACTAAAATAACATTTAACAGACATGATACAGGAAAAACGGCCCATTGTAGTTTGCAACTAATAAACAGTTTTTAGATTTGTCAAAATATATTCCCAACGGCTCTTTCAATCTATCATTACTACTAAGAATTTGTCGGCCTTGTCTACCATCTGGTTCTATCACTACAACACTGTGGGGGCTGGGTGACATCACGTAAACGTTGCCATTGATATCAACGGTTACACCTCGTGGATCAGCCAGCACCGTTTCGTCTTTAAATTCCCACAACTGTTCTCCGTTTATCGTGTAGCATGTGACGGTGTTAGTGTCAGTCCTTGTTTGATATATCTTCTCTCTACATGTTGTTATATAGGAGTCAGACAACAAGTTAGTTTGTTTAACTAGAGTAGTACTTCTATCATCAGATAACTTCATCATTTGTATGCCCCTCTTTCCTTCACACCATAGCAATACTCCATTATAATAGTTTATTCCACAACACCATTGACTAGTGTTTATACGTCTATCTGTTTTTTTAGTGTCAATGTTTATTATATCTATACCATTGTTTGCTGACACAGCGACAGTGCTGTCATCTAGATATGTAACATCAAACGGCTTACCCATTGAACAGGGGATTTGCTTATCTAATGTACCGTCATCCTTAAGGATAACGAGTCTTCCGTTGTAAAAGTCGACAAATATAATTTTACCATTCGGGCAAACAATGCATCCTGTTATACATGTGTTATTCTTTACTTTAGGGATATTAAATGTATTATGTAAGGTAAGTTTAATATCATTGATTGACTTTACAGATGGAGGTTGTACAACAGACATAATCTGCGCCTGTTTAGACTTCATTGTCTGGATAACAACTGACGGAGGACTTGTTTCTATAGAAACGGATCCAAACGATGTCATAGTCGACATTATATCCTTTATCTTTTTATCAATGCTGCATTTTAAATTAAGTTGTTGTAGACATCCATCTTCAGATAAAGCCATTATGTACTTCTCTTCTTTCTTTACCTCTTCCTCAATCGCCTTACTTCCTAGAAAGGTTTGTAGGTCTGAGGCATACTCTTTGATAGCTATTATGTCTCTTTGTATTCCCTCTACGGTCTTTGACTCCTCAGAAAGTTGTTTTAATAGATTATCTATTTGAGACTTAATTTTGTCTTCAGAATCATCTAGTTCTTTCAGAAAATTATATTCTAGTGTATCTAAATGAGAGTTTATCTTAACACGCAGCTGTTTTACCTGGTTGTGAAATATCTGTCGTTGTTGTCGAATTTCCGACAGATTTTGTTCCCGGTTTTTTATTACGTTGTCGATATTGTATTTGATATTTGTTAAACTCTGTTCTATATCATCAAGCAATGTAGAGGTTTTCGATGTTTTAATAATTTCACGAATAGACAAAAGTCCTACACAATCTTTGTGGTTTATAGAAATACAATCTGGACAGCATGGCTTGTCATGGATCTGACAAAAATTTGTGTATTTCGTATCATGATCTTGACAGTGATGACCGATTTCTGAAATACATGATGGCATTTTTTGATAATTTTCTATTGAAATTATACCATGATTTCTTGTGCCTTTTGAAATTTTGTGATGGTTCTCACAGGCAGCGCATAGGCCCTCATCACATTCCGAGCACCAGTGGTCTGCATATTTTGTGAAATGTTGAGCTTCGCATATGCCACATAGAATAGCACCTGATGTTGCCATTGTTACCTACAACATAAAGCAAATATATATATAATATATATATATAGATATTATTGCCCAGGACGTTTTAATTGACGTTTCAGGCAGAGATAGAAATACCCAATATATTTGCTCTATTTGATTAACAATTACAAATAGTCAAACCTGCCTTAAAGTACATCTCTACATAACAAATCCCATAATAAATGGCATCCCCATTTGTCCCATTAATGAATGGTGCATATAATTTCAGCCTGTATACAATTGACAACTGTACATAAAGGGCATATTTTCAAGTTCCCCCGAGTTCCATTCATATACAGACTTGACTGCATCTATTTATAATTATTGTTACTTTTATGCTTTGCTAAAGTGAGTTTGCTTTGAGAATTATTTTGAGCGTACCTGGTGAAGGTTATTCCAGAAACGTATCGTGCACACTAAATCTGCTACTACACTTTAATATATATGTTATACCAATTTTATTTCAGGAAGAGATTTTTACACAGGCCTATTCGTTTCATTGTTCTTTTCATAACATATTATGATTTTTTTTTTATTTCACTAACGTGTGCTATATTTTCCGTAGTGTATGTAACCTTTGTTTTAATTTCTTAGTATAATACAGATTGATTATATTTTCGTGAATTCTGGACACTTTCCTGTATCTTTCTTGCTTTTCAGTCAGATTAGTTTTATTTTCAGTAAGATTTGTTGTATTTTCAGTCAGGTTTATTGTATTTTTCATGGATTCTGGTCAATTTCTTGTATGTTCCAGCATTTTAGTAAGGTTTATTGCATTTTAAATTAGGTTTGTTGTACTTTATTTTATTTCCTTATTTTTCTTGTTTATATCAAGTTTGCTATGGTTTTTGTGGTTGCTGGTGAAGTTCTATTATCTATCTAATTAGACCGAATAATCTGTCTCTTGCGTATCTATATTTGTCATTATATATTTCCTTTTTATTATTTTGACATTTTTTTTGGACACACTGAGACAGAAAGCACTACTATATAAAAGTAGTAGAAAGCATGCAATTTGTATGCGCTTGAAATTCTGGGATTTCTTGAGTTTTGTGTAATGCAAACACCTACCTAATGGCATCCATAAATATTTCAACCAATCAGATTGACTCTTATATTTTAGTGGTATGCCAGACAACTCGGCCCGCGGACAACTCGGACCGTAGTAAAGGATTAGTCGGACCGTAGTCCAAGACTACTCGGACCGTATGTTAAGACAACTCGGACCGTTTTATTCCTTTACTACGGTCCGAGTTGTCAGCGGGCGAGTTGTCTTGCATACCACTAAAATATAAGAGTCAATCTGATTGGATAAAATATTTATGGATGCCATTAATTTTATATTGTAAACGAAATGAAGCGAAGGGAAATAAAAATGGATATGGGAGTCTCAAGGGATATTTTAAGTCCAGTGCAGGGTTAGAGTTGAAGAATAATCCTTCATGAATAGACCGGTAGGTGTTTGCATTACACACAACTTGAGAAATCCCAGAATTTCCAGTGCATACAAATTGTATGCTTTCTACTACTTTTATATACATGTAGTAGTGCTTTCTTTCTCAGTGTGTCAAAA
>MJUT01054172.1:124887-136045 GCA_002080005.1 Gigantidas platifrons | reverse complement strand
ATACACACACATACACAAGAAAATACATACACATACACAAGAAAATACAAACACGCACAATGCTTTTTGATTTTGTCTTTTATCGGTTATGACCAGCACTCGCCCGACAGTTATAACGTGTCAGACAGACATAAATTCCACTGCAATACAACGTTCCAGGGTTGGTTCGTTAAGACCGGTGATAAATCATATTATATTTCAACCTATATTAACGGAACAATGTACCAGTTGTTAGGAAATCGTAAAATTAAATAACATTTAACACTGGGATGTCTAAATACCAAAACAAAACACACAAGACTAAGATTTTGATACACTACAGACTATGTTTAGCAATAAAAAATGTTATTTCATGTTTAAATCATAAAATTGTTAAAGTACGTATTTTATTTAAAAAGTAAATAGAGACATGATGGTATAATTACACCATTCTATGTCAGAGATAAAAATAGATTGTGTAAGTCTTAGATTTTGTCTATTGCATCTAAATATAAACCCTCACCCCCGCAATTTTATTTCACAACAAAGCTGACTCGAGAGAACTGACATCAGTGATATGACCCCTTCATCTCTATGACGTGTAATCAAACTTGACAACAATGGCCTTCTGTCTTCACTTCGAATTAGGCCTGCCATTAGTGACCTTCTCCTTTCAGCCTAAGTTACAAATAGGAATTATGAGGTTCCACTTTAAGTTTTAATCAAATATGACATTATGTAGCACATGAGTTCACCCCTGGTTTTTAGTGGGGTTCGTGTTACTCGATTTTTAGTTTTTAGCGTAGTGTTTTGTAGATCGTTGTCTGTTCTTCTTCTTTTGACCATTGTGTTGTCTGTTCTTCTTCGATTTACGGATTCTGATTACCCCCCTTTTGGTATCTCCAAACTCTTCTTATTTCATTACATATGAACTTTGTTCACGGGTAGTCCCTTTCCCCTCCTCCTAAACACATGTTGAGGGTAAGAATATGTATACGTTTTCGACTCGCCTGGTGTGCACGCCTGGTTTCCTATGGGAATACAATGTATGTGTACGGGATCGTCCCATATTTTGTCATTGTCTTTCTTTGTAGTTTAATGTTTGTCTGGTGTTATGTTGTCTCCCATGGTCATATCCCATGACAACACCAGGACCATCGTAGACATGTTCATATGGTAGTTGGATTTACAACTACATTTTGCAATTAGTGCCTATCGCCACTAAATTTGTCAGTTCGAATTCCGTTCATGGCGAGGTGTGCTCGATACAAATTAGTGAAATTGTAGGACAAGTCAGGGGTTTTCTCCAGGTACTTTGGTTACCTCCACCAATATAACTGACCGCCACGATATAACTGAAATATTGATGTCAGTGGCGTTAATCACCACAACCCTAGCCCATGATAACACCCGTTTCATTTGAGATCCAATCTTTTTCATCTTACATTAAAAAAATCCCAAACATTTCTATATTACATCGTTAAAGCAAATTGTTTTCTTCATAATTTACAAAGGGTCATTTGTTTTCTTAAAAAAGGGCCAATTTCTTTCTGCATCAATTAATATATTATATTCCTCGCGTAATAAAAAGGACGAACGTTTCCTTTATACATTTTCTGTCCATGTTCAATAAGAGTACACATGTTTGTATACATTAATATTAACATATAACAAACATTTACACGTTTATCATAAACACGTGTGTACATTCTGGACGTTCCTACCAATATATATAAATAACATCTTAATATGCTACATATAAACTAATTTACCATATCAACAAACACAATGTAATGTCTTTGAACATTTACCAGAAACCTCGTACTAGAAATATTTATATAACATCCACTCAATGCAAATCAATCACTGCTTATTTACCACATATACAATTCATGTCCTTATACATTTATCAGAAAACATTGCACTGGATATATTTGTCTCCCATTATTACGGCGTTTTAACCCCGCTGAACCAGTGGTGGAAAAATCTGTAATCCTCTAAAGGATTAAAATGTCTCGTGCCTTTCCCCGCATTATTTTCAAACGCATTAATTTGAAATTTTGAAATAAACTTCGTGTTAAATAATGGGAGAAACAAATTCTCCTTCAGTTGCCCATGTGGGTAACGATATTTCTCCACTCTCGCGAGTTAAATTAAAAATTTTAACCACTCGCCTGTCGGCTTGTGGTTAATTTTTTTAATTTAACTCTCTTGAGTGGAGAAATATCGTAACCCACGGGCAACTGAAGGAGAATCTATATATCTAGCGTTCACTCATAAATAACCAGAATAATCCAGTCGTTATATTACGCTTTGTTACATTAACCTCGAGTAGTGATAGCGGATAGAGGGCGCTGAATTATTCGAGTTAACTCAAATAGGGACGCTATCGTCTTGTGTTGTGGAGTGCTACGAACAACGGAGGAATAATACATGAACAGAACAGAACAATGCAATGTTTGTAAAAATTAGTATTAACATATAACAAACATTAACTCCTTTATCATAAGCACGTGTGTACAGTATGGACGTTCCTACAAATAAATAACATCTTAATAGACTACATATAAACTAATTGACCATATCAACAAACACAATGCATGTCTTTGTTCATTTACTAGAAACCCCGTACTGGAAACCAAGCTGATTATCTCCCCTTGTCGAACATGTCGGTACATTTCGCATTCATACCAGGATAAATATATCACGTCTTAATAGACTACAAATAAACTAATTTACCATATAATGCATGTCTTTGTTCATTTATCAGAATCCCGTACTGGAAATCAAGCAGATTATCTCCCCCTGTCGATGCATTTAGCATTCATAACAGGATAGATCAGGATAAATAAATAACATGTTAATATGCTACATATAAACTAATTTACCATATCAACAAATACAATGCACGTCTTTGTACATTTACCAGAAACCTCGTACTAGAAATAGTTATCTAACATACACTCAATGCAAGTCAATCACCTTATATTCCCCCTGCCAGTACATTTAGCATTAATATAAATATTAGATCTCTAATATTCTACATGTAAGCTAATTTACTACATAATCCACATACATTTCTCCCATTATTACGGCGTTTTAACCCCGCTGAACCAGTGGTGGAAAAATCTAGAGGATTAAAATGTCTCGTGCCTTTCCCCGAATTTGACTCGTTTGACTCGTTTGACGGCTTTTGAAATAAAGTTCATGTTAAATAATGGGAGAAACAAATTCTCCTTCAGTTGCCCATGTGGGTTACGATATTTTTCCACTCTCGAGAGTTAAATTTAAAATTTTAACCACTCGCCTGACGGCTTGTGGTTAATTTTTTTTAATTTAACTCTCTTTGAGTGGAGAAATATCGTAACCCACGGTTAACTGAAGGAGAATCTATATGTATACAATGCATGTCTTTGTACATTTACCAGAAAACACCGTACTGGAAATGTCTATATGACATCATCAGCTCAATGCAAATCAAGCTGTTTATCTCCCCTGTCAGTATATATAGCATTGATATAAGGATGCTGGGGACAGTACTTTTAACCAAAATCTCCGGCAATTGACATTGTTTCTATTTATTGTTATTATTTAGTCAAGGACACTACAAATCAACAAATAAAAGCGATATGACAGTGAAATAGTAATGAAATTGTCAGTCAATACACAAAAATGGTATTTGTTGCTCACTTAAAAAATAAAATGAGGTTTACATCCAGAAATTTTAAATTCAAAATACCACTAAAATGTATGGACGGTACTACACTTCCACAATATGGAATTTACAAAAAGCAAAACACAGGGGCAAAACTGAATAAAAGCATTTCATCTGCACATAACATCCTACCAAAAAACCCTTTCAACAGCCCTAATGACCATGCAAATTTTGTGCATTACCTCTTTACATGGGGGCTGCCATTAATCAATTGGTATCCTATGTCGAAAAACACAGGCTCAGTACAGGAACGTCCCTGTGCGGGTAGCAGCTTATAATCTCAAATCCAATGTACTTTTATACAGATATATCATGTTATGTTGCCAGTGTCTCTGGATTGTTCTTGTTTTGTTTTTCGTCGTCTTGTGTACCCTATGTTGCCGATGTCTCTGGATTGTTTTTGTATTGTTTTTCTTCGTCTTGTGTACCCTATGTTGCCAGTGTGTCTGGATTGTTTTTGTTTTGTTTTTCGTCGTCTTGGATACCCTATGTTGCCAGTGTCTCTGGATTGTTTTTGTTTTGTTTCTCGTCGTCTTGTTTACCCTATGTTGCCAGTGTCTCTAGATTGTTTTTGTTTTGTTTCTCGTCGTCTTGGATACCCTATGTTGCCAGTTTCTCTGGATTGTTTTTGTTTTGTTTTTCGTCGTCTTGTATACCCTATGTTGCCAGTGTCTCTGGATTGTTTTTGTTTTGTTTTTCGTCGTCTTGTGTACCCTATGTTGCCGGTGTCTCTGGGTTGTTTTTGTTTTGTTTCTCGTCGCCTTGTGTACCCTATGTTGCCAGTGTCTCTGGGTTGTTTTTGTTTTGTTTTTCTTCGTCTTGTGTACCCTATGTTGCCAGCTTCTCTGGATTGTTCTTGTTTTGTTTTTCGTCGTCTTGTGTACCCTATGTTGCCAGTGTCTCTGGATTGTTTTTGTTTTGTTTTTCGTCGTCTTGTGTACCCTATGTTGCCAGTGTCTCTGGATTGGTTTTGTTTTGTTTTTCGTCGTCGTGTGTGCCCTATGTTGCCAGTGTGTCTGGATTGTTTTTATTTTGTTTTTCGTCGTCTTGTGTACCCTATGTTGCCAGTGTCTCTGGATTGTTCATGTTGGAGTGCGCCTTCGGTACTCTCTAACGTTTATAAATATTAAGCCAGCTAATATGCTACATCATGTAATACATGTAAACTCATTTACCATTAACTACTATTTTACCTATTTTGTTCAAGTATTGTTATAAATACTGTTATAGTGACAGCCGGAACTTTTGAACCGTAATAAAAGTGGGAGGTTTGGCGCCTTTAAGTTAAAATCTGATTCAACCCACCGTTTCTTTGGAAATTCCTGTACCAAGTCAGAGTCATTACGGTTTTCACAGTTGTCTGGTTGTTGACTGATTTTGTCTGTTTATATACTTATGAGTTTTGACTTTCCCTTTGGAAGATTGTTCGGAGTTCGGTAATTTTGTTATTACCCTTATTTACCACATAATCCTATATACAATGCAATGTCATTATACATTTACCAGAAAATACAGCATTGGACATATTTATCTTTGGTTTGTTCAATGATAGAGAGATAGGGACACTATCGACTTGTGTTGTGGAGTGCTCCGAACAACGGAGGAATAATACATGACCATAAACGAACAAAGTTTGTGTATTTAAGAAATAATTCATGGAAGCCAGAGTTTGTATACAGTTTTAACATGGGTAACATTATTTTCGTACAAATTTTCATAAAATGCATAAAATGCAACGAAAATAATGTTACCCATGTTAAAACGTGATGCAAACTCTGGTTTCCATGAATTATTTCGATTCTTATTTTTTGAAGTGGAAGTCGGTAATGGAAATGCATTTCATAACAAAATTCACTAACCTTCATGTTTTACAGTTTACAGTTGTTTTTCTTTTATGTATAAATAGACTGTGATGTTATGAAGTTACTGATATTTTCCCATTTAATGGCATTTTGAATTTAGCAACTTAAACAAGTAAAATGCTCACAAAATCTTAAAAATAAATCAGTAACCATGTCTTTCAATGTCATCAGCGTTCCTTGTAAACGACTTCCGGAAGATGTTAAATTTCAAAAGTCAAAGTCCATTAGTTTAATAATATTGTATTGTACATAAACAATATGATTGGACAGCAAGTTATACCAACTTATATGAAGTCTTCTCCTTACAAAATATGCACATGAATTAATGACAGCAAAACAAAACAAAATCCATTGATGGTTGTCTTAAGTATTTATTCCGGAAAAATATAGGTAAAAACAATACGGGCATTTTTATGTTTGTTATGCACCACAGTGCTGGATGAATACATAAATTCACTAGGGAATTATGTTTGTAATTTGTTCGTCAATACGCATGAGCGAATTAAAATATATCGTGAGTTTTATCACTGTATTATTTAAATAGCCAATGAAGGACGTCATGTTAGAATTAACATTAATGATAATTAATATTAATAAGATTGCATGTATAGTTATCTGATATCTGAATTACCATACAAAACGAATCTAATAAAAACAGAAATCTATAATTAAAATCATATTTAATAATAAACATGCTATCTATTTAACATTTAATGTGCTTCACTTTTTTCTGATATATCGCGGAAAGGTGAGCAATTAAAGATATAAATTTAATTAGATCGATATACATGATTGAAGTTTTAAATTCATCAACATGTACTGATGGACTTTAGTGGGGTTCGTGTTGCTCAATCTTTAGTTTATATGTAGAGTTTTGTAGATCATAGTTTGTCCTTTCAGGGCCCGAGTGGCTCAATGAGTTAGGTAGGTGGATTACCTAACAATGAATACAAGTCTTATCACCAATACGGCGTGTGTTCGCGCCCGGCTTTATAAATTACAAAAAAGGTGCACCCGACTGGCAGCTGCAAGTGATAAAGTTTACCAGTTGCTTGCCCATGGTCGGTGGTTCTCTCCGGGTACTCCGGCTTCTTCCACCACTAAAACTGGTCGCCATGATATAGCTGAAATATTGCTGAAAGTGGCGTTAAAACACTAAAAAAAATCAATCACGTTTGTCCTTTTCCCACTTTTCTTCTGACCATCGCTTTTTCTGGCATTTGATTTCTGATTACCCCTTTGGTAACTTCAATCGTTTCTGTCCAAATCATGTTGAAGGTGAAAGTCATTTCATGTTCGATTGTAAATCAAATTTAATTCCTTTCAAAATGTTAAAAACAGTTAAGACATTATGAAACGTATGAATAAGTACAACTTAATGATAAAAAGACAATGGCTATTATGTATTTGAATGTTTATTAAAAAATAATATACCTCAAGACAAATTAAACCATACCAGTGCCAATGTCGTTTATGTGCTATATACCTGTAGGCCTTCAATACTATACATCATATACTAATTTGTAACCCCGAGGAAACATCAGGGCTTATACATATGAAGTAGTTATCCGTTATTGGATACAACATATCCGAAGGCAGCGCCAGCTTGTTGTGCGAGCGAATCAAATATGTTACTCATCAATAAGACAAGTCGTAAAATGAACCGGAAATGACAACTTACAGCAGCTCCTAATGAACATTTGTTTTTAGAACTGGTCGTTTGTCATCAAATAAAAAACAACAAACACAAAATACTACTCCGTGGAAACATTTCAAAATCAAATATCAAAATCGCAGAAAGAGGCAACATCGATTCCCCTAACACACAAATACATTACATTATTTTGGAACTGTAAATAAAAAAAAAGATACCTCAAGACAAATTAAGCCATATCAGTGCCAATATCTACTGGGTGAATGACCAGGGAACCGATATTCCACCAGTAGAGGTATGTGCTGATGATATACCAAACAAACAATGTTAATGACATTTTACTGAGACACAGCTTCCTACAATGTAATATCTTACAATTCTAATAAAAATATTTGACCGGAAACGCATAAACGAAACAGGAACGCCCCCTACATATCGTTGCATCTATCACGTTGAATATCGACTATAGATAAACATACCTATATTTGTAATTCATTTCAGTTAAGTATCGAATTTTATTAATTATTTATTAAGATCTGCAAAAAAAAAAGAGGTCCACATTAGCCAATAGTGTATACTGTGGGAACAATTCCAAAATTTAATTTCAGAATCGCAGAATTTAAGAGGCAACATCGATACCATTAACACACAAGAACACGCCCACGCACTTTCCTGGCTTGATACAGGCACTTCAATAAAAAGTGGCGGGGTTAAACTAATTGTATGGGCCCAGACATCCATGTGAGTTATAATATGTAAATATTTATTTTTATCAAATTATTGCTCAGTTAAAAATGAGGATTGACATTTTACTCGCGTGGAAAACATTTGCATGACTGATATCTTTAAGAAAGTATGTTTGTACTCATAAAACTACTTTAACTTCTCCACTTTTTATTGAAGTGCCTGTACCAAGCCAGGGAGGTAAGAGGTCATATATACTACATGTATTAGGGACATCGATTTTTGCTTGTTTTTACGATTTTTCTATCAAATTCAGATCTGTTGAACTGACGGTGTAGTAGCTTTTTTGCTTTTCCATTGTACAACCTACACTTCCTATGTGTTTTGCTTTTCCATTGTACAACCTACACTTTCCATGTTTTTTGCTTTTCCATTGTACAACCTACACTTTCCATGTTTTTTGCTTTTCCATTGTACAACCTACACTTTACATGTTTTTGCTTTTCCATTGTACAACCTACACTTTACATTTTTTTTGCTGAAGTAACGTCTTATATTGCTACTCTCATTTCTGTCTATCAGCCTATAGATATGTTGTTAAAACACTGCTCCCAGTGACAGCATCTAGCAGAATATTTATATATGTTTATCTTACCTACGTATGTTTAAACATTCTATTACATCAATGTTCAGATAAGTCAACAAAGAAACATTCATATTAAAAGATTTCAAGTCTTTGATCAAATACACAAGTATTTATACACGTGGTCCATCCCGACATTAATTCTAGGTTACGAATCAAACAGGTACAAACCGGACAGCATGCTACGTTAGCGAATCACTTGCTCTTATTTAGCCCTCAGTTGATGTGTAGTAGTTTTAGATCGTTGTGTTACGAGTCAAATAGGTACAAAATGGACACCATAATAGATTATCGAATCACTGTCTGTTATTTAGTACAAAGTGGCTTATTTGTCAGCTACATCATGGCGAAAAAACGTTACTTCTTTATGGGTTGATAGTGTTGTCTATTTTGTACTAGATCAGCTAAGCTGGAGTTGTATCGTGCTAGCTCAGGGACACAACAATCCACGTGTACCCGGACAAATTCTCATGACACCGCGTTAATTGTACTCTGCATGTTTAGCATTAAAGTAAAACATACAAACGACCGGTAATCAAACCCACGATCCACTATAATTAGTTGATTGATTTTGTTTGTTTGTTGTTTAACGCTCATTCCGGACGAGAACTAGCGGACATGAGACAAATAAAGACTTTTATAGCGGCTGCAATCCGGTAGCTATTTTTCGACATTTAAAAAATTTACAGGAATCGTGGCATCCTCAAAACCCGTTACCCACCACGGTCATAGTCAAGTTTTCCGTATTACTAGCTGAAAATCTTCCGAATCACCGAATCGAGAGGACACCTTTTATATGCCGCCTGAGGACGCATTGGGAAGCTTTGTGGGTTGATCTCAGTATGATTGGAATAATATTACTAGCTTACGTGACTCGAATGGCAAAATTAGCTATGATGCTTTTATATCGTCCGTCGTCAGTAAACCGTTCAAAATAAACTCTGAAACTAATGAAGCAATCATTGTAGAAATGTTTCGTGAGTAATCCTCTACATAGTTCCGATCGGAAATTGAACATGGTAAACTGATCTAATTATGCATTCTGATTGCATGAAGTTGTTATACTGTAGATATGCTCGTTAAATTCTTCTTTACAAGGTTCGTGTTTAATAACCAATCTGAAATCCAAGATGACTACCATCACATAGCAAAGCTTACCCTTTCAGAGCACAGGGGTTCACCTTTAGTAGGGCTCGTGTTACTCGACCTTTAGTTTTATGTGTATATTTTGTAGATCGTTGTTTGTCCTTTTTCTTTTGGCCACTGTGTTGTCTGTTCTTCTCTATACGGATTATAATTACCCCTGTGGTATCTTCAAATTCTTCTTAATAATTGATTCTATAGTTTTAATTATATGAATATATTATGTGGTGCATATATTCTTATAAAGTTAAAGAGTACTAAACAATAATGTATGAATGATCATTGGTCACGGTGGTTGCGCTGAGGTGAAATCCAAAGTCACTGTCATCATTTTAATAATTTATTATCTAGAGTAAATGGTATAAATATGTCTTTTTGTGAGGTTAAAACGGAACAGTTTCAAACTCCCATAGGAACATCATAGAAAGCCGCAAAATCGACACCCCTAACACACGTAATATACAAGACCATTTCCCTGACTAGGTACAGACACTAAATAAATAAATGCTTAAAAATATTCTCATTAACAGTTTAACACAAATTACTCACAAATTAAAGATGATATTTACTCAGTTATTTAATTGATTTGAAATCTAAGATTGCCGCTACTGTAAGATATAGTTTTACATATAACCAACATAGATATATGATAAAGTTTGCACAACGCCTTTCTGGAATAACATTCATTAAGTTTAGTTTAATATTATTTTATTGCAAATAAAACAGCAATGGGATTGGACAAAAAGTTATCGCAACTTATGTACTGTCCTCTCCCTACAAGTAATACACATAATAATGTCAACAAATCTAGCACATACATAAATATAGATAATATAAAACACAATATAGTGAAACATGGGAAATAAATTGGTGTTGATGTAGACCAGATGACCGACCACTAATTAGAATCTTTTTGTTTATCTAATATATGCTCGAACTTTATTAAAGATAATAGAATTTTCGTTTCTATTAATTTCATCGTTTCCAAAGAGTAATGTTTCTATATTTTTGTTGGTTTCTTTTAAGTTTCTAAAAAGACAATATCTTTCGTTTTGGTATAATGGACATTCCATTAGATAATGAATTGAATCTTCATACGGTGCACCACATTGACATTAAGTATGTTTAGCAGGCCTTTGAAAAAGGGGGGGGGGGTGCTGGGGGCAGTATAAAAAATATTCTCAACAATAATACCACAGGAACTATCTATGAATAGTACTACTGCAAACCTATATTTTATTCTGAATATTAATTGGAAAGCGTCATCATAGAAAACGCAATGGAACTTTGCCTGAAAATACTTCAATAACCAGACAGTATAACCAGATGAACGATCTGTGATTTAGTTCATTACAGATTCAAGAGCACTGTCTACGTAGTGGGGGCGATGTGTCCTAATTTTTACATTTCTTGCATTGGCAAACGTTATTAATTTACTTTGCAATCAGATCCACTCGCACCTCCGCACCCCCCCCCCC
>MJUT01054172.1:67932-80603 GCA_002080005.1 Gigantidas platifrons | reverse complement strand
ACCTAGAGTGAAGTATAATTGGACTAGTATATAGAACACACCTAGAGTGAAGTATAATTGGACTAGTATATAGAACACACCTAGAGTGAAGTATAATTGGACTAGTATATAGAACACACCTAGAGTGAAGTATAATTGCTCTCCAATTCTGTTTAAGCTTTCTCTTCATTATCATTAAGACGGTAATAACGATTGACATCTGAGTCAGGGACAAACGGGTGGCAGGGTTAAACCGGTTAATTAAAACCAAATCATACTCTCCTGGTATTTATTTATTTATCAAGATTAATTAAGATTAGATTAAGCCTGATATTTAAGATCTCTACCTACCAAACAGATGTCTTCATTCATCTGCTGACACAAACAACAAACAACGTACAATCAACTTATGATATTACGATAATTACAGACAAGGAAGTAAAACGATTATTACATATATTTACTCCAAACGATGGTAAACATGAATGAATGAAATTTATTTTGCTGATAAAATTCAGGACACTTACAGCAATTTTTCAGTTATATTATGGTAGTCAGTTTTTTTTTATTGGTGGAGGAAACCGGAGTACTCGGAGAAAACCACCAAACCGCCGCAAGTCACTGACAAACTTTATCACATAATGTTTTATCGAATACACCTCGCCTTAGTGGCATTCGAACTCACAATATTACTGGTGATAGGCATTGGTTGCATAAGTAGTTATAAATCCAACTACCATACGATCACGACCAGGACGGCCCCTATTTCATATATGTATTCCTAGGGATGGGAAACATGACGGAAATTGATTCTCATAAAGCCAAATACCTACAGTCAAACATGTATTCTAATGTAGGTGTTTAATATACCTGGTTTGTCATTGGACAATGCTGTAATTTTCATGGTATCAATTCCACGGTTGAAAATCATGAGATATTTTAGGCGATTGCCGCTTACGACATCATGTCAACAATGTTGCAATACACATGATTACATTTGAATGGAGATATTAAACTGAATTGTATTTGAATATTTCACGGCATCAATTGTCGATTTAATGGTGTAATTTTCACCAATTCCACGGTTGAAATAGCATGAAATATTTTTTATTTTTATTTTATTTTAACTGATTACCGCTTATGTCATCTTGTCAATAATACGGAAATATACATATATGATGTATGTATGTCTATCATACACATGATTACATTAGAATGGAGATAACTGTATTGTATTTGAAATTTCACGGCATCAATTGTCGATTTAATGGTCGCAAATATCCGTTTACTGGCTCCGCTAACGCATCGACAGTAAACTCAATTTGCGACCATCAAATCTCCAATTGATGCCGTGAAATTTTCAAATACAATACAGTTATCTCCTAATTAAGAGGTCACATTTGGGACAAAGAAAAAGTGGTCTTACAAAACAAGCGAACTCTTAAAAGATATTCATTTGAAATTAGGACATGACAAGAACATGTGACTGCTTAATAGAGGTGTCCTCATGTTCAGGTTTGACTGTATGTATATATATAGTTACCAAAAACATGCAGCTTGGATGGTTGGTTTTTACACGTGTGGGAAAAGTTAGAAACACAAAAACCGTGACTTATTTATTAATAATCTGTATAAATTTAAAGATTTAATAATATACTGTACAATTCCAAGAAGAAAATAATTGATTACTTTTGAAGTCATTGACATTAACTATTTAATATGTTTTTTTTCTGCCTTGTTCTCAATATATATTTTGTAATTGTATGATATTGATTGATGTAATGATATGTTTCACCTATGTCAGGTGAGTTGAGAAGATGACGTAATCTATAGTTCTTAAGAGACATTGAACTATCTTCCCGTTACTACTGACCACCGACATTTTCCAGTTTCTACTGATCGCTGCCATCTTGCCGTTACTACTGACCACCACCATCTTCCCGTTACTACTGACCACCGTCATCTTCCCGCTACTACTGACCACCACCATTTTCCCGTTACTACTGACCACCGCCATCTTCCTGTTACTACTGACCGTCGGCATCTTCCCGTTACTACTGACAACCGCCATCTTTCCGCGACTATTGACCGTCGCCATCTTCCCGTTACTACTAACCACCGTCATCTTTCCGTTACTACTGACTGCCGACATCTTCCCGTTACTAATGACCGTCGCCATCTTCTCGTTACTACTGACCACTGCCATCTTCTCGGGACTACTGACCGTCGCCATCTTCCCGTTACTATTGACCGTCGTCATCTTCCCGTTTCTACTGACCGTTGCAATCTTCCCGTTACTACTGACCACCGTCACCTTTCCGTTACTACTGATCATCGCCATTTTGCCATAACTACTGACCGTCGCCATCTTCCCGTTACTACTGACCGTCGCCATCTTCCCGGGACTACTGACCGTCGCCATCTTCCCGTTACTATTGACCGTCGCCATTTTCCCGTTTCTACTGACCCTTGCAATCTTCCCGTTACTACTGACCACCGTCACCTTTCCGTTACTACTGACCATCGCCATTTTGCCATAACTACTGACCGTCGCCATCTTCCCGTTACTACTGACCGTCGCCATCTTCCCGGGACTACTGACGGTCGCCATCTTCCCGTTACTACTGACCGTCGCCATCTTGCTGTTTCTACTGACCGCAACCATCTTGCTGTTTCAACTGGCCACCGCCATCTTCCCGTTACTACTGACCGCCGACATCTTCCCGTTACTACTGACCAACGCCATCTTCCCGTTTCTACTGGACGCTACACCTAATTTACTGAAAAAAATGTGCATGTAGTTATATAGTAATGAAAACGTAGATATCTAATTCTAATTACGTTTCTGGAATATAGTTCATCAGTAAATTATATCTTCAATTCTGTCTGGAAAAACGCTGTCATATATTAATTGTTATTAATATTGATATACAGTAACTTGTACAGCAAAGAAGATACTTTAAATTCTTTCTCATTTAATATATATTTATGTGACATCTTCATATCTAGATACATTTTTGCCTTGCAACGGGCTATAACCGATCGCTCCTAACAAACTGTTGCTCAGTATCAGCGGTGTCCAGTTGTATGTTTACATGCATAGTATGATATTCGCCATACATAATGCATTCATATACACCCTCTACTAATGCAGAGCTATGTATTCGATTCGTCTCACAACTAGCATGCGCTCCTTTTGGATGGGCTGTATCCCTCTATTGATAAACTATGTCATGTTCCTATACCAGGACAGGTCCGACTTTAAGTTAATTGGACCAATTGCTCCCAAGTGGGCCCCTTGTTGGAATTATATACTCTCGGCTGTTCAAGTACACACAACAACACACTGCATAATTTACAGAGAACAACATTGGGTCCCAAATCTCCTAAGACAGGCCCTGGCCACGAGGTTCCCTAAGGCAGTCCCTGACCACGAGGTTCCCTAAGGCAGGCCCTGGCCACGAGGTTCCCTAATGCAGGCCCTGGCCACGAGGTTCCCTAAGGCAGGCCCTGGCCACGAGGTTCCCTAAGGCAGTCCCTGGCCACGAGGTTCCCTAAGGCAGGCCCTGGCCACGAGGTTCCCTAAGGCAGGCCCTGGCCACGAGGTTCCCTAAGACAGACCCTGGCCACGAGGTTCCCTAAGGCAGGCCCTGGCCACGAGGTTCCCTAAGACAGGCCCTGGCCACGAGGTTCCCTAAGGCAGGCCCTGGCCACGAGGTTCCCTAAGGCAGGCTCTGGCCACGATGTTCCCTACGGCAGGCCCTGGGCACAAGGTTCCCTAAGGCAGACCCTGGCCAAAAGGTTTCCTAAGGCAGGCCCTGGCCACGAGGCTCCCTAAGGCAGGCCCTGGCAACGAGGTTCCCTAGGGCAGGCCCTGGCCACGATGTTTCCTAAGGCAGGCCATGGCCACGAGATTCCCTAAGGCAGGCCCTGGCCACGAGGTTCCCTAAGGCAGGCCCTGGCCACGAAGTTCCCTAAGGCAGGCAATGGCCACGAGGTTCTCTAAGGTAGGCCCTGGCCACGATGATCCCTAAGGCAGGTCCTGACCACGAAGTTCCCTAGGCAGACCCTGGCTACGAGGTTCCCTTGGTGGGTACGAATGTTAAAACATTTTACTGACATAGTCAATGTCAATACGCTAAATCGTTCAGTGAAGCTCCCCTTTTTCCAGTGCATCTTCGCGTGGCAAGTACAGGAATACGACCTTGACATATTGATTACCAACGACCATGACATATTGAATTACCAACTTCCTTGTTCTCCAATTATGATTTTAATTTAACAAATGCTATCATCTTTTTTTCTCTTTTTTTTTAGATTATTCCAGGACCAAGATGTCATTGATGATATATATATTCCATGGACGTACTACAAATCAGATTAATATTCAAGTTTAATACCTGAATGGAATACCACGTTGTTAAGATTATAACTGATTCGGATCTTAATAATGTTATTGGCAGTTACACACAAACTCATTAACTACCGGAGATCAAATATGTTCTAATCAGTATCCGTGTTATAAATTGAAATAAGAATAAATTAACTATTTAATTTGATTTTCAAATTAGGAGTTCATGAAACAATGGAGTCGAGCTGTTAATATCAAACATGAGAAATGTATAGAACAGTTTACTACGTCAGATGAGCGCTTTAATCAATGATCACAAACGTTTACATGATTTTGAATTCCACGTCACATCGTGTTATTTAATGAATCTAAATATGATAATCAATCAATAATAGTGTTAATTTACTATTGCTCAATATTAAAAACCGGATGTAGCATTACAATAGTATGATTTTATCAAGCCATGTTAGTTCATCTATATCTGTTTTGAAATTATTCATTTTTTATAGTTTTTCATAAAGCTAAGTATTTAATTAATTTGTGTAAAAAGCATTATTGTTGCTTAATGTGAGAAATCGAGTTTTTGCTCAAAAGAATACATGTGTATTAGTATAGATCTTCTTCATATAGAAACAGATGGAAATTATCTAAATATAGAGTTGAAAGACACCGGAAGGATAATAATAGTTGTAGAACCTGTTCCGGTAATGGATACGGAATTCAGGCTATGAAGAAGCAGAACGTACGAACATTATCTCTAATTGTGTGCACGTTCACCTACTTACTCATAGGAGCAGCTGTCTTCGATGCTTTGGAATCTGGATACGAAAGCGAATACAAGAGGAAATATCTAGACCGAGAGATGTTCTTCAAAGATTTGTACAACATAACAAACGAAGAATATGAAAAACTACGGATAAATATATGGAAATCCATGCCTTACAAATCTGCTCGACAGTGGAAATTCCCCGGTGCTTTCTATTTCTCATTAACAGTTATTACAACGATAGGTAATGTACCATTTTAATGCATGTTTATTTAGTTTAGAATTATGACCCAAACTTTAGAAGCTGATGGGATCTTAAAACCATCCCCTAACAGGTTAACACATTCTTTATTAATATGTTGTTTTATCTGTGAGGAACACCGGGCATCTAGTATTTTGACCCAAAATGTAGAAGCGGGTTGGGTTTTAAAACCGACCCGGACATCCGTTCCCTAACAGGTTAGCCCATTGTTAATAATATGTTGTTTATCTGTGAGAAACATCGGGTATTGCCCAAATGACGGTATGCTCATTTGATCTATAGGTACCGACATTTGTATATAATCATGTCTTCCAGTTACAGAGAAATTTGAAAAAGAATAGATTTCTCTGAACATAAAACATGTCATGTACATAAATCTAAACAAATCTAAACAGAATTCAGAAATTTAATTATGTTGGGTCGTCAAATAGATGTGAGAGGTTCCCAGTGCGTCAACGGGTTGTGGATAGGTGGTATCCTCTTGTATTCCTGTTGAAAGCCTGTCTGTGGTCCATAGTGCACGGGTAGCGTGCTTGGAGAGTACCATACTCCTTGCACGTCATTACCACACTCCTTGCACGTCATAGACCTATTTTGTTGATTCTGGAAATGAGTAGCCGCATAATAGCCGCTTGTACAAAAGGCTAAATTGTTCACCCCTATGCAACACTGCGTACTCTTCCAAATTCCGTTGCCCCAGTTATCAACCCCTCCATCTTTTCTGCTTAGCTTTGAACATTGATTAACTTATTTACGTCCAGAAGATGAATAACATATTTGCAGCTGGACGTTAAACAAATAACTGGTAGAATTGTTGACCATCACTATTTAAACTACCTCTTCATAACAATCAATCAGTCAAACAATTATGTTTGTTCTGATCTTCAATGTTGGAATTTATTATTTTTATTTTTCAATTGTTTTGAGGTCAATCACCATTGAAAAAGGTAAATACCTGGTGCCTCATAGCTCTGTGGGGTGGGTTTTACAACCGGCCCGGGTATCCACCAACTACCAGATCGGCCCATTGTTCATTAATATGTTACTGATATGAGCGGCTCACCGGGCATTGTCAGAATGCCTTATGTCCCGTCCTCCTCTACATACCAATGTGGAATTATTTCATAAGTATTTCTTATGTAATGATGTTATGTATATTGTAATAAAGTCCTGGGAGATCGAACAGTTCATGGTCGTCGACTTCTTGCCACAAATAAGACACCAATGACGTGGGTTCAAACCCCAGACACCCACCTCTAGTGTTCATATATTCGTGAGGTCATTTTTGGTAGAATTGCATACAGAGGTGCTGCTAGGAAACCAACCCCATTCATATATGTTATAGCAGTATAAAAACACTATCAAATCATATAAAAGACTATCCGAACTTCCTGATAGTAGACTTTATAAACAGGTTTATAATAAAATGAGTATGCTAAATGATACGTTTTGGAACTATGTAAGCGAAATACAATCTATATGTATGGGTTCTGAACCCACCAACCAAAATTTCAGTCGTAAGTATGGCTCTATTACTAGAGATAGACTCCTGTTGGACGTAACTAATAAGAGTAGCTTAGATCTCTACCAGTACTTCTATATAAAGCAAGGTAAACAAGTTTATCTAGATAACCTAAACAATTTTAAAGCATCTAGATTAAAATTACTTGCGAGAACAAAAACAGTACCTCTACAAAAATATTTGAGTAGAATGAATCTCTCTGGGGAAATGACTTGCCCCTTTTGTAAAACGGACACGTATGAAGATCTAGAACATTTTCTGTTACATTGCCCTACCTTTTCGTCTATCCGTCACGAGTTCTTTAAAGTTTTTGATAGTTTCGTTGAAAATCAGAAATATGGTCTTAAATTTATGGAGCTGTCGTCTAGTGCCAAACTTCAGTTTTTAATTGGTGATATTGGTTATGCTTTTAGCAATGAATTTGGAATATTTTATGATGTTCATGGAAAATGTTTCTGAATGAATGTTTTAAGCTTAGATCTGAAATATTAAATGACTTATCTTAATCATGTTTTATTCTAACATTGTTCTTTAATGTCTTATGTAGTGTGTTGTTGTCTTATGCATTTTAAGATATGAACTTTCTTTTATGTATAATTATCATTTTATTGTATATAATTTGTATTTATTAACTATTGAGACGCGCCACTGCTTCTATCCTGGTGGTTGGCGCCCCCGTTGTAAAGGGGTAGCTTCTAAATAAAATAAAAAAATATATATATATTTAATAGCAGTATAAAAACACTATCCAATCATATTTTCGCTTTTGATTTTTATAGTCATACCATATGTATACTGGATTAAAGAAATAAAGTCTATAATAAAGACACAATAATAGTCGTATAGCAATTTTGTACCTTCTTGGATTATACCATAACCTACTCCATGGGATTACAGAAATATTGGCTTGGCAATAAAGTTGTGACCTTGTAGAAACAGAACCCAGTGATATATCATTGCTTAAAAATCTCAACCCGTTTGTATATTGAAGTGAAAAAGTTACGATGTAATCATATATTTGGAATTTGAACAAATGAAGCTCTTCCAGCAGCTTGTCTGTATAAATCCGTATGTAGGAAGGAGACCCCCCCCTCCCCACCCCATAAATGCCATACTCCCTGGAGCAGTCATTATTGTGTGGTGTACCAAAATCATACTATAACTTTTAAAATTGAACGAAATCAATTAAAATGCTAGTAATATCACATGAAATATTCAAAGCCCCGACACACAAAATACCGTTCTATTGAAAACATGGATTTATTTCATTCCAATTGTAAAACGAACTCGTTATTCTCTATTCCTATTAAATTCCCACGAAATGCTATCGTACTAGTAACTCAATTAATTCAACAGTTTAAATATTGATCTTTTAAAGTTCCGATCGATAGAGAAAATAGAGTGTCAAATCCCTGTCTATTTGGAAATTGAAATTCAATGTTAAAATTACTGGAGATTTCTTGAACGAACAGAAGGAGATTTAAATGTATTTGCTTGAATACAAGTAATTGAAAATTAATTGAATAATTTGTATTCCACCATAATTAATCCGCAAAAAGGAATGTGTCCGTATGTATTTGTGTGTGTATTATACTGGGAACCTTGAACATGTACTTATCACGCTCCATCATAATTCACAGTTTTTGTGTGCGTTTCTTTTTTGTGTGTATATTTTATATATTTTGAACCTTGAGGAGGTACCACTCAATTACGCACTAATTAAATTAAGCGAAAAATGTTTGACCCAATCAGGCGGTAATTGAATTTAGAAGTTTTTTTTTCTACTAAATCAGGCGGTAATTAAATTTAAAAGTGTTTTTACCACGAAATCAGGTGGTAATTAAATTTTGAAAAAAATAATTCACCACACATTCAGGCGGTAATTAAATTTTAAGTTCATCTTTGTTGTTTTTAGCTTATTAAACTGGCTATCGAATACACATAAAATTAATTATAAGGTCGTTCCTGGGCTAGCATTGTGGTTAGGAAATATTCTACAAAGTATGAGACATTTTTTAGTTAATAATTAAATAGTTTTGTAGATAAACATCATATTGTCTGTCATATGTACTCTAAAGTTTGGAAAAAGGGAGAAATGGGATATAAGAAAAGATAAGTTTTATTTAAAGTCGGCAAATACAACACAAGCTCTAGTCAGCCTGCCAGTCGGCAAGTTAAAACGACAAATACAACACAAGCTCTAGTCAGCCTGCCAGTCGGCAAGTTAAAACGACAAATACAACACAAGCTCTAGTCAGCCTGCCAGTCGGCAAGTTAAAACGACAAATACAACACAAGCTCTAGTCAGCCTTTGACCGACATAATTTTGAAATTTAAAGAAAGGTCCTATATTTTGTAATTTTTTTTTACTTTTGGACTTATTTTCTAAATATATACATAATAAAATAAAAAAGGACGTTGTTGATCATGGATAGACACACAAAAGTGGCAGGATTAAATCAGTTAATTGTATCCCAACCCTCCTATTAATAAAATGTCTAGATCTACAGTTGTCAAACAGATCTAAACAAATAATAACATGATCTACAGTTGTCAAACAGATCTAAACAAATAATAACATGATCTACAGTTGTCAAACAGATCTAAACAAATAATAACATGATCTACAGTTGTCAAACAGATCTAAACAAATAATAACATGATCTACAGTTGTCAAACAGATCTAAGCAAATAATAACATGATCTACAGTTGTCAAACAGATCTAAACAAATAATAACATGATCTACAGTTGTCAAACAGATCTAAACAAATAATAACATGTAACTCTGAACAACAGACACTTTCACAGAAATGGCGACGGTTTATATTTTATGAATCCAGAGATATAGAACAAGTTTATCAACTACAATGTAATTGAATGATTGTTGTACTACGTCAAGATTATTTCCAACAGTTTAATGATTTATGCATTTTGTAAAACGTTTAAACATTGTATTTTATCCGACTAAGTGTCTACTGTGTTGATTGATAAAATAAATCAGATTGTAAGAATCTTCACATGTATAGAGGGCCCGGGTGGCTCAATGAGTTAGGTAGTGGGATTACCTAACAACTCGTACAGGCCTATCCCCAATACGGCGTGGGTTCGCGCCCGGCTTTGTAAATTACAAAAAGGGTGCACTCGACTCACTGCTGCAAATGATAAAGTTTAACAGTTTATTTTTTTTTCAAACATTTTATTGAGTAAATCAAAAGGATTGGATAACAGGCTAATGCCTATACAAATCCTCTCCTATAACAAGATGAACAAATAAACAATTAAAGACAAATAATACTATTTAGTACACCATTTCTGCATTCAATAATTAATATGACCAAGTCAATGAACCATGTTAACAAATTTCAAAATAAATGTTTGGACAAAGAGAAATAAAAAAAAAAAATTAAACTGAAATGCAGTAAGGGCAACTAATGTTTATGTTAACTAATTTTACAATACTTTACAGCCAATCTAATCAATAAATTCATCTTTATAAAATTTCAGGATATCTTGAATAGAATAGTAAAAGATTATTTGTTATGTAATTAGAAAAAAAAACAAAACAGAAAATTAAAGGTGTCAACAGATTTAGGTTATATACATATTAGATTAACATAATAAAAAGAAAAAAAAATACAAAAATGTAATAAGAAAAAAAAAAAAGAAAAAAAAGATAGAGAATGATTTAATCTGGACAGATCAAAACAGGAAAAGGGAATGCTATATGAGAATAAAGTAAACAAAAGCAAACTAAATGCAGTATATAAACAAACATAACACATACACAAAAACACAATAGGAGCAGATGATAAAATTATTTAAATAGTAATCTCTGAGAACAGTATATCATTTACACACCTAGTCATTCGACCGATGCAATTATGATGCAAATAAAAATAAATATTTAATAAGTAAACCTCCCTGTATTTTCAATATATCTGTATACTGTTTGTAGAATATATAAATTTTCATCTAAAGATAAGTTTAACAGTTGCTTGCCCATGGTCGGTGGTTCTCTCCGGGTAGTCCGGCTTCTTCCACCACTAAAACTGGTCTCATTGATATAGCTGAAATATTGCTGAAAGTGGCTTTAAACACCAAAAATAAAAAAAAATCATCAAATCCGACTAAGAATCTACTGTTTTAATAGATAAAGCAAAATCAGATTGTAAGAATCTTCACATGAATAGCAATATATTATCATGATCGGAGACAATTTGCCATATGATCAGAAAATACGATTTCCTCGGGGCTTATCGTATATTGTAACATAATGCGATAAATAACAGGTACAATAATTATCTATCGATTTTAATAACAACACCAGATGTCGTATTGATCGCTAAGACAACATCTGTCCGTGTCAGTTAGACGTTTGATTAGAAGATTATGATTCTTCTTCATTTGGATGTTTTATTAGAAAATTTCAATGCATCTTATGATGAATTTTATTAATTTCTGTGTGGTGCCATACTGCCTCATTTTAATGTTCTAATTTAATCAGTAGATAATATATTCATGTTTGAAATAAGACATGCTTAATAACTTCGGTAAACGATTAATGTGTGACACCTTTGAACAGTTTTTAATTGTAGAGGTGCAATACTATTTAACTAGACCCAAAAAAAGATTATAAAATAAGACATAGGTGTGACTACAGAACGAGGGCGGCTGGTTAAGTCAAAACTCTTAACCCTTTCGGAGTATCCAGGTTCAGTTCAGTTTTAGTGGGGTTCATATTGTTCAATCTTTAGTTTTATGTATAGTGTTTTGTACTTGATTGTTTTTATTTCCTGTTTTGGCACCTCCACGATATAACTGAAATATTGTTGTACGTGGAGTTCAATACCATAGCTCTAAGGCTAGTAAGCCACCAAGAAGTAAATCAACTATTATTTGCGAATGGTTATTTGTTTATTTAGTTCTTTGTGAATGGTCACATTTCCTTTTGGTTAATCTTGATACACCCTTAGGATAAACTTGTATCTGAGATGCTGTAGTAAATAGACACTGAACGTAAACCTCTTCTATCATCCTCGTACTTCAGATTATGATATTATTTGTTTAAGCAGGGAATACATTTCCTTGTTTAAGCAAGTTTCAACAATATTTAAATAATGTGGCAGTCAGTTTTAGTGCTGAAAGATTGAATTACCCGGAGGAAAACGACCGACATACCGCTGGGTTTTTTCTCTCTCTGAATCCTATGTTCTTTTGATATTGTGATTTTCATGCATATTCATGAATGAATTACAAAAAATTCAAATGGTTATTCTAGCTTATTTAAAGAATGTTCAATAAGTTTACGTCAAGCTAGGTAAATGTCGCTAAAATATGTCACGAGTAAAAAATATTAAAGACGGGTAAGGTGAGTTAGAGGTTGGCTCCGTCTGAGAGGGCCCCATAATTACATTAGCCGAAGACGTCTGAGAGGGCCCCATAATTTCATTAGCCTAAGACGTCTGAGAGGGCCCCATAATTACATTAGCCTAAGACGTCTGAGAGGGCCCCATAATTACATTAGCCTAAGACGTCCGAGAGGGCCCCATAATTTCATTAGCCTTAGACGTCTGAGAGGGTCCCATAATTACATTAGCCTAAGACGTCTGAGAGGGCCCCATAATTACATTAGCCTAAGACGTCTGAGAGGGCCCCATAATTACATTAGCCTAAGACGTCCGNCCTTAGACGTCTGAGAGGGCCCCATAATTACATTAGCCTAAGACGTCTGAGAGGTCCCCATAATTACATTAGCCTAAGACGTCTGAGAGGGCCCCATAATTTCATTA
>MJUT01054172.1:0-15254 GCA_002080005.1 Gigantidas platifrons | reverse complement strand
AGAAATACGAACAACCATACTGGTTCCCGATTTATAAAATATAAAATAACATCTGGTTGTATTTTTTACAGTTGAGGTTACCAGTCGAAATGTCAAAAAGAAGAAACAGTTTTCTGATCACGATCGCGACGTTACAAAAATTACGAAATTCTTTTGACAAGTTTCAGGTAGATTTATAATTATAGTGTTTACAGTGATTAAGAGGAAATAATCGTGAAAATCGTTGTATGAACGCAGTCTGCTTGCAAGAATGGCAAGATTACGATTAACGTTTCTCCAACTTCTTTGGCCTAGCTAGAGCCTAGAGTAAATCAATTATCGTGTTTTTAACAGAAGTGATCTCATAATTTTATTCAAATAATTATTATTGCTCTGTTTCCAGGTTGATTACCTCTAACTCATCTCTTTAATACAATTTTCACACGAAAAAAAAAGCAAAACAAAAAAATTAACAGCTAGGCATATTTCCTTTACTGGCTTTACAATAATTATTCTGTCACATTACATAATGAAAGATAAAACAGACAAGCCATTCATTAGTTATTATCTTGGTAATAATTATATAATTATTTGAGATGAAAAGAGTTCAGTACATGCTGTTGCAATACAGTGATGCAGCATACCCACAGCTTTTTTTCATTTCAGGGTACATGTACCCCAACTCCACCAATTTGGGGGTACATGACATTTTTTTAGAGTACAGTGTGTTGCTCTTTATATTACTGTCCAATAAAACATTGTTTAAAACACTGTGTATGTTTTCATATGATATGGCCATTCCCCAGGAAATATTAATGCGTGTTTGTTTATATCAGGTACATGTTTCTTTTAAGAAATAAATCATGCGATAGAAGCCAGAATGTCCGGGAGCGACTTACTTTAATGGTCGAGGACGCTTTTCACAATGCGATATATAGTCAGAGACAGTGAATTGCTTAATTTAATAAAACACATAAAACCTTTGGCTTAGTCGTATTGTTACATATTTCAATGAAAATAACATATATTTTTTGTTAAATTTGGTTGCTAGTCAGGTCAGTCTGTTTGCTAGTAGATTTTTATTTAACTAGCAAAGTTTTGCTTGTGGTGAAAAAAGTTAATTTCTAGCCCTGAAGTAGGCTATACAAATGTATTTTTTTTTTATCATTTTTCAATATTATTTAAATATTAAAATGTTGAAATTTTATGGGAAACTTTATTTTTTTTAAACTTTTTGAAAATTTTATCATTTTGAATTTTTTTTAATTTTTTGAAAATTTTGAAATTTTTTTGAAATTTTGGAGTGTTTGTTGAATTTTTTTGAAAATTTTGAAATTTCATGAAATTTTGGAGAAAGTGCAATTGGGTAGCACTCGACTAATTCCGTCAATGGCGGAAATAAAGAAATGTTTTCCCGAAGTCAATGCATGTTTTTCCAAGTCAATACATGATTTTTAAGGAAGACCATGTGACTATTTCTTGACCAATAAGGATGTTTAAATAATATCAAATAATAATAAAAATTGTTACCAAATGATAATGTTTGACAAATTTGTTCTCCAAATTCAATACAATGAAGCCTGGTACAGGATTAAGGTTGGGATTTATATATGTGATCTGCGAAAAAATTCAAATACTAATATTATTGAACATAAAACATCATCTTGTTTGGAGTGATTCTTCAATAACTGTTATAGTTGCTTCAAATGCTTAAAGGAGCATTAGTTTTTGACCCCAAAAAAATTATATGCTTTGGAAATTGGTAAATAGCTTTAAAATGATGAAATAAAGGTAAATATTTCACATTAAACAGCTTATCGAACCACTTTCCGCCTTTTGAGAACGAAAATTACCATCGATTGATTATTTGCTTACAAGCAAATAATTTGACCTCGCTTTTTCCGTATGCAATTGACCTTACTAGTGACAGGTAAAAACGAATAATTTGTATTTTATCGCTTATTAACTGCCAACTTGCATGGTTCTTTGTTCGTAATTAACACCGACTAAAAGCAGATTCACAAGAAATAAGTGCATTGTTGTACTGATTTAATGACGATTCGACAAACTCCGTAAACAATGTCGATAATTAATAAGATGGTGTCCATTTCTTGATCGATCTCAAAACACGACCAGTTGCACATTATTTCCCCGATAAGCGTACATTTCATAACATTTATTTGTTACAGAAACACGTTTTATTACAGCATCAATCATATCTGATAATTTTTATGAGTAAAAAAAATTTACGATTTGGCAGATAATGCCCCTTTAACAGTTATTGTAAAACAAATGAAATATTGTTACACACAATAAAAAAAACAAAAAAACAGAAAGCAACAACTTCCATCAGTGCTTTCAGCACTTTGATTATTGAAATGCCGGGGGATTGAGCTGTTATTTATCTGTGTGTTAGACGGTATTTTTCTGTTATATTTTGGAACTGTTTCGACAGTGCGGTATTTTTCCATTTCATCAAAACATTTTTGCTCTTGTTTAATTGAATATTTTGATAAGTTTCATTCGGCTATATTATGGGGAACAATGATAATAAGTTTTCTTGGGAGTCAGATATAATAAATGGAACCGCATAAAAGTTGGGGTTTTTTGTCTCGTTTTGAGTGAAGGGATAAGGATGTTGGAATACGGGTAGTTTTATTTGATATTTTGCAAACATTTATTTCAGTGTTGATGACTTGAATGCATTATATTTTAAACAAATATATCACTTGAAGCAAATTGCCATGTAGAAACAACTTATGACATTTATTCAGGATTCTATATTAAAACATGTTCATTTCCAACTACAGTATTCTCCCTCTCATAAGGCCATACACACCAAAGGTCACCTCCTAGTACAACAATGTACGAGGCCAGATATCAGGTACACTAAGATAGTAAAATACAACTAAATTGTCCCCTTCAAGAGAGGCCATCCCTTTCAAAAGGCCACTTTTGCCATTGCAGAAGGAGTGGATTTATAGGAAAAGATTATTGTAAGGGAATGGAATAATTTTTTTTGTCTAATGCTCGAATATGTTGGGGGGTTTTTTCTTTCTTTTTTATATATACAGTCAAACTGCCCAATATGTCACCTCTATGAAGCAGTCACCTGTATTTAAAGATCACCTTTATCTTGTCCTGTCATAGACCATTTCATATGAATTGAACCTCTTTTGTGAGGTCACCTGTCTTAAGATACCTTTTTTACTTTGTCCCAAAGGTGACCTCGCAATACAGGTTTAACACTTAATTAGGAGAAGTATTGCGTGAATTGTAAAAACAATATTGTTTTTCTATGTAATTAGGAACGAAATCTTTATATTTTAATTAATTTCTCGATTCTGTATTTGGAAATATAAGTCTTTTATACTCTTTAGATTCCACAGATAAAACACAAGACGTCAAGACATGTCTTATTCAATCTCCGATCTACAAGTCATATTTCACATCTATATACCATAAAAACATGTCATCTTCTTTCTTTATCGATTAAGCTATTTTTTACAAAGTTGTAATGATAGACCAGAAACACAATCTGTCGATGACTTGTAATACTTAAACGACATTACAGCGCTGTTATAGGTGATATAGACAACACAAAATACAAAGTATATAAATCAGATGTAATAATTATACAAAAGCGCAAAAACACGTCTGGAACAATATCATGATAGAACTGTAAATTAAAACAGCTGCGTTGGAGTGGTCCGGTCATGCGGGGCAAGTTGTGGGGGTGAAATGACAAAAAAGTGGGGGGGGGAGAATTTTGAGAGGGAACCGCACCGTAAATAGGGGGGTTTAATTTGAAGAATAGAGACCCTTATACACTTTTGTTAACAGGACAATAATAATTTTGGCTTCCATCCTAAGAATTAAGCCAAACACGTGGGGTGACATAGTGTTGTCATCCTCTAATTTGTCAAACCTAACCCATCTGTTTTAGTCATTTCTGTGTTTATGATTTTGAGATTTGATTCATAATTCTTGTTTATTATTTAGTTTATGTTTGACCATTTATATTTTCAAAGCAGATGATGAAGGAAAAACAATTCTAATATAGTTGTTAAATATTCCTGGTTTGTCATTGGACAAAGCTGTAATTTTCACGGTATCAATTCCACGGTTGAAAAGCATGAGATATTTTTTAGAATTTTAGCCGCTTACGTTATCTTGTCAATAATGTGGCAATACACATCTATACACATGATTACATTAGAATGGAGATAACTGTATTGTATTTGAAAATATCACGGTATCAATTGTCGATTTAATGTTCTTACATGAAACTACTTTTTCACGGACTAAGGACTGTTTCCACAATTCACTCATCTGTCAGCTGATTACCGCTTACGTCATCTTGTCAATAATGTGGCAATACACATGCTTACATTAGAATGGAGATAACTGTATTGTATTTGAAAATTTCACGGCATCAAGTGTGAATTTAATGGTCGCAAATATTCGTCAATTTGCGACCATCAAATCTGCAATTGATGCCGTGAAATTTTCAAATACAATACAGTTATCTCCTAATTAACAACGTTGTAAACACGAAGTTAGAATAGAAATTTGAATACAAAACAAGAATGTTAGAAAAACAAATAAAAACAAAACAAAGCAAAAAAGAACAAAAGGTCAGACGAGAAATCAATTATAAATACGAGAGCTTAAGGTCAGATGGTTAGTGATATTTTATTGTCCTCTAAATGTCATCCGTCTAATTAAAAGCAGTTGTGACATTTCAAAGCAACGATACAACGTATAACTCTAGCTTGAACCATGGAAACTCGCAAAACAACATTAAATTAAATGAGACAGGAACTCTTCCAGAGCACCTGCGTCCACCCCCACGTTTTATTGGGGTTGGCGTTAACCTATCTAGTTTTATGTGTAATGTTTTGTAGGTGGTTTTTCCCCTTTTTTATTTGACCATTGTGTTGTCCTTCGGCAACTTACGGCTTCTCGTTACTCATTTGGTGTCTTCACACTGTTTTCTTCCTTTTATATTCATTTAGTTCATTTTCCAACAATTGATTGATTGATTATATTGATTGATTATATTGATTTATTATATTGATTGATGTATTGATTATATTGATTGATGTATTGAGTTAGATTGTTATTTTTCAAGCTCGTCAAGTGCAAAATTAAAACTCATCATAATAACAAGCCTAAAAACAGATAGGCTCATAGTTGGCCTATGGATGGTGTTGGAAACTTTGCAACGGGCCGCTTACAACCACCATTGAAAAGTCAGCTGTTCAGTAATGTATGAACTGCTGCACGTTGTAACCTTGTCCGACATTTTTAATCAATATTGTTTTTCTTTGTGAGGAAAATTATATATTTTTTTTTTAATATGTTTTTGTCGAAATATATAGAATATCAGTACATGTGTTAGTAGTTTTTGTATTTTTAGCGTAGATATAAGTCATGATACCAAACTTGATAAAAGATGAGAATTATCTAGTTAGAAATATCTTAATTTATAAAAAAAAAAAAAAAAAACCAATAACAGCTGTTCCAAGTTATCATTTTAATGTAGATGTTTTGCATAAATGTTTATTTTAATTGTTCATATTTTTGATCTTGGACAAAGACATTTTCTTAAATTATTCATATATCAATCAACATTTTTTTTTTTTAATTATCACATAGACATAAAGTGGCACATATACGATGACTGTTTAATTAATACTATTCCCAATATGCACGATAACTGGTGTACAACGAATAATAATGAATCATATCGCATGCCTTCTGATATTGTCACATATGCTTACCTACATCTACATCAATTCCCCAACATACCACACCTAACGATTTGAAATAAAAAAAAGTAGATATCTAATTTTGTGCGCACGAGGCCTTTATGGAATAACCGTGAGAGATTGGGAAGGATATTTTTGTGCACATTGTCTTCATCCAGTGTCTCTGGATCGTACATTCTTGATTGCCACTTCGGTTTTCTCTACCATTTATTTACTACCTACAGTCTATCCTGTGTACCCAATGTCGCCAGTGTCTCTGGATCGTACATTCTTGATTGCCACTTCGGTTTTCTCTACCATTTATTTTCTACCTACAGTCTATCCTGTGTACCCAATGTCGCCAGTGTCTCTGGATCGTACATTCTTGATTGCCACTTCGGTTTTCTCTACCATTTATTTACTACCTACAGTCTATTCTGTGTCTTGTGTACCCAATGTCGCCAGTGTCTCTGGATCGTACATTCTTGATTGCCACTTCGGTTTTTACTCTACAGTTTAACCACTATCAGCTGAATCATGACTGTAGATATTAATGGGAGAGAACAGCTAAGACTGATCTTGTGTAGATGTCAGACGTTGATCACATGTACTACATTTTTATGACAATCCTCCCACACAGGTACTGATTAGAAACGAAATAAAAAAGGAAAACTTTGGTCATACCACAAATTAGCAACTGTGGCTACTTTAATTTTAAAAATGACGCATAACTTTACACTTCGGAAGCAAGGCGTCTCACAAACAATACAATATCACTGCGTTAGATCCAATAGAATACAGAGCAGAATTCCCCTAAACACACAAAATACATGATCGCTCACTTTCCTGGTTTGGTACAGACATTTCAATAAAATGTGACGGGGTTAAACTACATTTAGTTTTATGGACACAAACCCCCCCTCTTGTCATTGTGCAAGTCTCTTCCATGGACACAAACCTCCCCTCTTGTCATTGTGCAAGTCTCTTCCATATGTAAACAATATGCAAAACCTCACATATAAGTGAACAGTATTGTTAAGAAAAACGCTCTAATCTTTAACTTTATATACAATATATTTAATTGATTTGATTTTTGGTTTTTAACGCCACTTTCAACAATATTTCAGCTATATCATGGCGACCACTTTTGTTGGAAGAAGCTGGAGTACCCGGAGAGAACCACCGACCATGGGCAAGTAACTAGTAACCTACGAACCCACGCCGTATTGGTGATAGGCTTGTATGAATTGTTCGGTAATCCAACTACCTAACTCATTGAGCCACCCGGGCCCTTTTAATGTTCGTGACACAGAAGTTGTCATATTATATAATATTAGAACCAATGGTATATCCCGCAATATAATTATTAGACAGTACACGGAGGAGATCTCGTAAGTTTATACCTTGTGTCTGATCCATTGTCTGTATAATTGTTGACAATAATATGTTTAAAGTAGATAGCACAAATAATATTGTTTCTGTACTATTTTTCAGGCTATGGACACAGTACACCTCAGACAGATGGCGGAAAGATATTTTGTATGGCATATGCCCTATGTGGGATACCTCTGTGTTTAGTTATGTTCCAAAGCGTGGGTGAAAGGCTCAATACATTCGTTACCTACGTCTTACGACAAGTCAAAAAATGCTTTAAATTCAAGAACACAGAAGTTTCTCAAACTAACCTCATTTTAGTGGCTGGGAATTTATCAGTAATAGTTCTAACCGCTGGTGCAGCAGCTTTTTCAAAATTTGAACAATGGGAGTATATTAATGCGCTATATTATTGCTTTATAACATTGACTACTATAGGATTTGGAGATTACGTAGCTTTACAACAAAATGGCGATCTACAAAATAATCCTTCCTACGTAGCGTTTAGTTTAATATTTATTTTATGTGGATTGACAGTTATTTCCGCTGCTATGAATTTGCTAGTTCTTCGGTTTTTAACGATGAATACAGAGGATGAACGGAGAGATGAACTTGAAGCTGCTGCAGCTGCGCAGACTGCCGTAAGACTAGATGGTGACGTCATTACCACAAATGGGAATGTCGTATCTGGTGCTCAAGAGAGTCCTGAATATAACGATCTAATATCTGTATGTTCCTGTTCCTGTTATAATTTGTGCCCAAGTAATAAACAACGTTACAAGGTTACAAGAGAACCGGGGAAAATATCACATTTACTTCCTATGAACAATTTCAAAACAAAAGACGATATAAATAGCTGTGGTGGAGATTCTAATTCAATAAGTAATTATTATTCATTATCAAGGAAACGTGCTTCAGTTTGATTGTAGTATTGTTTTTTTTTTTTTTATATCATTATGTAATTTGATAGTGTCGAGTCACGGGACATTTTATTGAAATGTAGGAAACCTTCCTCCGTTTCTTATGAATATTCATTATGTTTAAATATTGTTCACGTATTTGCCAACATTTGGTATATTTCTTCCGTCGTCGATATAATATATCCGACAGAGTGAAGGCATAGACACGAAGTGGTATACACATATGTGTATATCCGTTTGTGAATTGTACAATGAATATCCCCGAATTTTAAGTCTGTGAATTGGTAATCTTTTTTGTTCAAGTTTCCATTTCTAGTCAGGGGAGTTTTTACATGCAGTATTGTTTAGCTTTAATTAATTTTATTCAAATGAATTTTGCGTCCTGTCAACTTAGATACATTTAATACCACACGCCCTAACTATATTTAAAGGTTTTCCTGTTGTGTGTGTCGCCTGCGCTCGTTTTATCTGACTAAATGAGCGGATATTCCTAAGTTCCAAAAATCATGCTCAATGTTGGTTTAGTTAACAACGAAGTAAATGTTGAAGCATCACCTTTAAATGTGTAACGTTACTCAAATCTTAATGTACTATTTTCACATTTCTGACTTTGTCCTAAAATTAGACGTTTTTACACGTTTCTTAGGAGTTAAATCGCTCTAATGCGGGAACCGGGTGCCCCTTTCATACAAAGTTTAACGAAAATAACATATATTTTTCATATGTACAACATTTCAATATTTTCTAGCTGCTATCAAATTATCCTCTGATTTTTTACATGGTTCACATATCTACAAAGTATAGGAAAATTATACTTGTAACATAAATACGTATTTTTCCTTTGATGTTTTTATGCAGTAATCAACTTAAAATAGTGAACTTTTACAAACCATGGTCTAACATGAAGATCTTGATGTTATTCCATGATTTTGACATCACGTGAGAATAATAATTAAGTTTCTATGGAAGTGGGGGGAGCTGAAGTCATGGTTTAATATAAAGATATACATGTTATTCCATGGTTTTTCGCGCGCTTTTCTGACTTTCACGAGGCAATCATGTAATTTCTGTTACAAACCATATATACCATGGATCTTACTCATGAACTTATTTAATCCAACTCATCCTTCGGATTCGTTGGTTTAAATAAGTTAATTCGTAAGATCCATGGTATATATAATACTTAAATTGTTTGTCCTTTCGTTAATCTTGCATGGAATGCGTACTGTTTTACCCGCCACAAGGGAAATAACTCTTATATAAACGTAAAATCCCATTGGTCTAGTTTGGTCTAAATAGTACCATTATATGGTCTCTACGGCTTTCCATACTAATATAGAAAAGATGTGAAAAAGCCAGTATATGTACAATCTGATTAAAAATCATATTCTCATCTTGCTCCCGTTTTCTGATATGTCGCTGCGTGAGAATCTGACGAAACGCCGTAGACATCCTCGAGTCAGTGACTAGGGTCGATGAGTGAATTGACCAATCAGATTATCGTAATTATTTTCTATATCCTGTAAGCAGCAATCTGATTGGTCAATTCACTCATTGACCCTAGGTCACTGACACGAGGATGCCTACGGCGTTTCGTCAGATTCTCACGCAGCGACATATCAGAAAACGTGAGCAAGATGAGAATATGATTTTAATCAGATTGGTATAGGTATTTCCAAAGATGCTTTTTGTTTGCTTGTTTATTATCCGTTTCTGTTCACAAAATCAGCAGTTTGCATGTTCCTTGGAGAGGAGTATTGCTAGGCTAAACATTTATACGTTAGTTACATTTAGCTGGAAATCTTAGTAAAGCGTCCGATATACACCGATTCAACAAATACAATGTGTGCAATTAACCATGACATCTATCATTTCTAAGGGATTAAAAATCAAAAACGACTATATTTTAAAATTATATCAACAAATCCGTAAGCTTTGGATTGATACATCATAGAAATTTTAGAGTGCTACGTAATGCAAAACCTTGCGTTATATTTTTGCACATAGAGTTTATTCGTCTGTCAACGTTCAAGTATTATGTCCATATGTATTGTTTAGTAAGATATCCACTTTACTATATAATTTCAATAAGAAAGCAATAACATTATACCACTTGCACATTCTCGATTTGATTCTAAAATTATACGTCTTTAAACCGTTTTTATACAAGTTATCCCCCTTATACGGGGAAAATAGCACTCGGTCTAGCAGGATGAATGGAAAGAACATAACATTTGACTATATTTTTCTCATAATTTGTAGATATTTTAGCCTTATAATAATTAGAGGATACAACATTAAAATCTTGAATCATTGAAAAAGGACCATCTTTCTCGCTTTAAAGGGAAATAATTTCTGTAAGCATATAATTTTAGAATCAAAGTCGGAAATGTACAGATGGTCTATTATCAAATCCAAGTTTTTTTTTAAATTAATTCTCTTGACTCTTGAATTTAATCGTGTAAATAATATTTATTGTTGTAGACGAAGTACATGTGTACAGTTATTAACAAAAAATTGTTTACATTTCTTATCACAACCGGAACCGGAAATGGATAAAGCGGAAGTGTAGGTATGTCTTCAATGAACCAGAATGTGCAAACACATCGTCTAGAACTAAAACGAATGTCATGAGCTTAGCATGTTCCGGTCTAGTCCCCGTTAACATGGACAAAAGTAAACTCTATTATTCTATTATATTCAAACGTTAAACGTTGGGAAGCCAATTCACAAAACGAGAAGAAAGAAATGGTTTCTGTTAGCAATACAATTTTCTGTATAAAACATCATATTTTAGGATTAACAATTATTTTCATCACATATTAAATTCCAATCACGTATTATTGTAATTATTATATCATTTTGACATTTTTCACTATTTATTCGTTGTTTCGTATTTTTGTTACAATATGTTTTGTATTTTGATGTTGAATCTTTTGATCACATGTCATTATATAATATCTTTGAATAATTTAAATGTGATATTGTTTGAAGACATCGGGAAAGACCATTTAACTATTAAGGGGTAAAACGCCACTTTCAACAATATTTCAGTTATATAATGGCGCCCAGTTTTATTTGGGGAGGAAATGGGAGTACACGGAGAAAACCACCGATCTGTCGGAAGTTGTAAATCCAACTATCATACGATCACGACCAATGAGAATTGTTAAAATTTGAAGAAAATTATTGCAGATTTTTTATATTAAAAAATCTTATTTTGGTTTCGTGTACAATAAAATATCTATCAGAGGGGAAAACATACATCATGTAGGCTCTGCAAAAGTTAAATGGTTTATCCCTTATCATCTCAATCCATAATCAAGATAATGACGGTCAGATTATCATACGTGTATAGTCTGTTATACCAGCTTTTACACGACACACATATTTTATGTTTGAAAATTAAACGTATTCAGGAAATATTATAAAGAAACAAAATACCAAAAAATATCATCCGAAATACATCTGCCACTTATATCATCGAAAATATTGCATTTGATTGTAATTATATTTTCATGAAATGAATGTTAAGTTAAATGTTTAAATGTAAGTTTTGTTGAGATTCAAAATAAAAATAATTCCACGTTTCTTCCATTTAAAATAGCTTTTATATTGTATTGTGATAGAGTGAACACTGTGAAGAAAATTTACGACTGGTTCTTATGGGTTAAAAACAAATCCCCATTTTACTTTGTATAGGAACTCATTATAAATCAAAACTGTCATATCTGACATTCCAAGGTAACATTGAAATAGAGTCACATAAGACAGGTAGTCGCTAAATACAAGTTTGATTAATATAAAATTCACTGTGAAGGGAGAATAAATTAAAATCACATAATGCTAGTTATTGCTTAATAGAGGTTGTCACTGGTTCGACTGTACATGTTCCACTAGATCTTAATAGAGGTTGTCACTGGTTCGACTGTACATGTTCCACTAGATCTTAATAGAGGTTGTCACTGGTTCGACTGTACATGTTCCACTAAATCTTAATAGAGGTTGTCACTGGTTCGACTGTACATGTTCCACTAGATCTTAATAGAGGTTGTCACTGGTTCGACTGTACATGTTCCACTAGATCTTAATAGAGGTCACTGGTTCGACTGTACATGTTCCACTAGATCTTAATAGAGGTTGTCACTGGTTCGACTGTACATGTTCCACTAGATCTTAATAGAGGTTGTCACTGGTTCGACTGTACATGTTCAACTAGATCTTAATAGAGGTTGTCACTGGTTCGACTGTACATGTTCCACTAGATCTTAATAGAGGTTGTCACTGGTTCGATTGTACATGTTCTACTAGATCTTAATAGAGGTTGTCACTGGTTCGACTGTACATGTTCCACTAGATCTTAATAGAGGTTGTCACTGGTTCGACTGTACATGTTCTACTAGATCTTAATAGAGGTTGTCACTGGTTCGACTGTACATGTTCCACTAGATCTTAATAGAGGTTGTCACTGGTTCGACTGTACATGTTCCACTAGATACATTACAACCTGTATATAAAGGAGACTGAAGGTCACATGTTTAATTCCTCTTCCACCGCCAATCATTTTGGTTTGCAATGAAATCGTCCTGCATCACACAACTTCATAAATATAGTTATCAACAACAATGAAAATACATTTCGATGAACTTTGATCTATATACGGTACTTGAAACGTTCAATCTGGACAAATTTATGTACATTTCATATATATTTGAAGTTACAGTAGATATCAATCTTTGACATGGAAAACATTGTCTATTTTAGTCATATTATATGTTTTTTGGTCATTATTGTATCAAAAAGACTTTCCCCAATACCTTTTCTCCTTACACTATTCCCCGTTTCCTGTACACCATTCCTAATTCCCGATACACCATTCACCAT
Source organism: Gigantidas platifrons (assembly GCA_002080005.1). Lineage (NCBI taxonomy): Eukaryota > Metazoa > Mollusca > Bivalvia > Mytilida > Modiolidae > Gigantidas > Gigantidas platifrons. The sequence continues at coordinate 2,344 of MJUT01054172.1, read as the reverse complement.
TTACCATGGTATCATAATCAAAACCACAAACCATTCCCCATTACACTATTTATTATGTACCGCTTCACCATCCCCGTGAATTTGGTTGAACGTTTCAATGACTGTATTATCCCAGTGACTTGGGAGAGGGGGTTCCAGAGACATTTTAAATCGAGCATAATATATACTTTCGTCGCAATAAGAACCAGTCGTCCTTTGTATGTGTGATATATTTTTTATTGCATAAGTAAAATGGATGCCCTGAATATTAAATTACTAATTATTTTATTTATCGTTTTGCATAATTGAACTGCTAGCATTTACGTATTTAAACCAATTAACACGATATTATCATTACGCAGGAAACCAAAATAGTGCAAATTTGGAAAATATTGTCAGCACATTGATATGTATATAATTAGATACTTATTTTGATATTATTGTCATTCACGTCAATGTAATCTGATAATTTTATACCAGTATTACACCAGTAGATGGGAAACCGTAAACCAGTTTTCTTTAAACAACGCCATCTATTAGTAATGTTTAACTTGAATAAGAATGAGCACAAGGGTCATAATGAGGCTGACGGATAATATTTCTTTTTTTTCTTTTTTTTTTCATTCACAAATAATTATTTTATTGCACTAAATTTTGCTGTAAACAATTTACTAGGTATGCATATCGTGTTTGAATATTGTAAACACATCATGTTATCAGAGCAGAGAGTGTGAAATACACTAGTACTATCTCGTCTGATGAATTATTATCGTAATACGGGTCAGTTTTAAAACTCAAAGACATCGCTGTGTAAGCCGTCTTATAGTTTCAGTGGAGAAGGTTTTATGAATAAATCGTGTTTAATTTCATTAAGATGGTGTGTTCCCTGTCAATACAACTTCCTTCGTAAGATCGGAGTTTCAAAAAGATCAGTTTGTAGCCTTGCATTAAAACTCAGGTAATATCTATACTGAAGGTGCAAGATGTCAATAAATCACTAATGTTATCCTTTACGATGAACGGTGATACGTCATTTTTTTTTATTTTGCTCATTTTGTGCATTATGTACTACTCGTTTTGTATAATAAATAATATGAACGTACCAGAAATCGTGACGACATGTAAGCAAAACATGGGTAGATTCTCTTTTATGTCTGAATTCAGAAACGACAAAGAGTGATATTGATTATTGCGAACAATTAAGTTTAATTAGCATTATAATACCTATTTAATTGTAGGAATTCATCTTCAATTATTGTGTGTTGTGTTAATATTTATGACATCAAATCAGATTACAGAATAAGGACAATCTTGTCCTTTTACAAATAAATTTATTTGTATGCACGACGTTTCAGGGAATTCCCCTATCAAGCACATGTTTTATCAATATTGATTACTTTAGGTATGTGTAATGTCTTTATTTGACCTTAAGGTCTTTTGGTGTAGACTTGGTTTTTTTCCCATGATGGTTATTTTGTTTTGTCCAACCAAATCTGTCTTCATTTTTCATTTTGTCTGGTCAAAATTAGATACAGCATTAGTCTGATATAACTATATTATGTTTACAAATGTATATGCTGTTTAATTGTGAATTGCTAATGCTGCAACACCTTTGCACCAATGCAGATAATAAGACATAGCATACCTTGTACCGGAAATGATCATAAATAATGACGCATGCGCAAAACAACTTAACCAATGAACTTCTTTATTTTTTATTTATTTTTTTTGTTATGAACGACTATTACACCAGAACTGAAAAAGATAAATATATTTCGTCAATTCTTCTTTATTGGTGTAACATCGTAAGAAAATGTCATAATGTTCTATTGGATATTGGACATGTTCCGACGGTGTGGTAATTTTTTTTTTCCATTTTATTACTAAGTACATGTAATACACATACATTTGATTAACGTTATATTGTGTAAGGTTAATATCCAGGGCATTATCTTCAGTAAATGTTTTCCACTTATTTATAATTATATGAATTGTTAATTATTTGTAAATGTCAGATTACTATTTTGTCATTTCCAAGACCAAATAAAGGTTTGTTACAATATCTTGTCGTTTATAATTAAGTATAATTACAGCCACTCTTCGTGTCCACTTATCTATAATGACGATCTAAATGTGTCCGAACGTACATAATTATTATTGTACCATCTGCCGCTACATTTTGTATGAAGGAGACGATAAACGCCGAGTATTTATCGTTAGAATGGTTTTAATTGTGATGGAGGGTGACCAGAATGCACATCAACAAATCAACAGTACCAAAAGAAAAGATCAATGAAAAATCACACGAGTTCACTCCCTTGTTATTTCTGTGTACGAGTTCACCCCCTGGTTATTTGTAGGTTAG